>JAVHZZ010000006.1:2459270-2464892 GCA_036250195.1 Mixophyes australis
AGAGAGGAGACACAGAAGAGAGTGAGAGAGAGGAGACACAGGAGAGAGAGAGAGAGGAGACATAGGAGCGAGAGAGAGAGAGAGAGAGAGGAGACACAGGAGAGAGAGAGAGGAGACACAGGAGAGAGAGAGAGAGAGAGAGAGAGAGAGAGAGAGAGAGAGGAGACACAGGAGCGAGAGAGAGAGAGAGAGAGGAGACACAGGAGAGAGAGAGAGAGAGAGAGAGAGAGGGGGAGACACAGGAGAGAGAGAGAGGAGACACAGGAGAGAGAGAGAGAGGAGACACCGGAGAGAGAGAGAGGAGACACAGGAGAGAGAGAGAGAGGAGACACCGGAAGAGAGAGAGAGGAGACACAGGAGAGAGAGAGAGAGGAGACACCGGAGAGAGAGAGAGAGAGAGAGAGAGAGGAGACACAAAGGAGAGAGAGAGAGAGAGAGGAGACACAGGAGAGAGAGAGAGGAGACACAGGAGAGAGAGAGAGAGAGAGAGAGAGGAGACACCGGAGAAAGAGAGAGAGAGAGAGAGAGAGAGAGGAGACACAGGAGCGAGAGAGAGAGAGAGAGGAGACACAGGAGAGAGAGAGAGAGAGAGAGAAGAGACACAGGAGAGAGAGAGAGGAGACACAGGAGAGAGAGAGAGAGAGAGAGGAGACATAGGAGCGAGAGAGAGAGAGAGAGAGGAGACACAGGAGAGAGAGAGAGGAGACACAGGAGAGAGAGAGAGAGAGAGAGGAGACACAGGAGCTAGAGAGAGAGAGAGAGAGAGAGGAGACACAGGAGAGAGAGAGAGAGGGGAGACACAGGAGAGAGAGAGAGGAGACACAGGAGAGAGAGAGAGAGAGAGGATAGACACAGGAGAGAGAGAGGAGACACAGGAGAGAGAGAGAGGAGACACGGGAGAGAGAGAGAGAGGAGACACAGGAGAGAGAGAGAGAGAGAGGAGACACAGGAGAGAGAGAGAGAGAGAGAAAGAGAGGAGACACAGGAGAGAGAGAGAAGACACAGGAGAGAGAGAGAGAGAGAGAGAGAGGGGAGACACAGGAGAGAGAGAGAGAGAGAGAGAGAGAGGAGACACCGGGGAGAGAGAGAGAGAGAGGAGACACCGGAGAGAGAGAGAGAGGAGACACAGGAGAGAGAGAGAGAGAGAGGAGACACCAGAGAGAGAGAGAGAGGAGACACAGGAGAGAGAGAGAGAGGGAGACACAGGAGAGAGAGAGAGAGGAGACACAGGAGAGAGAGAGGAGACACCGGGGAGAGAGAGAGAGAGAGGAGACACAGGAGAGAGAGAAAGGAGACACAGGAGAGAGAGAGAGCAGACACGGGAGAGAGAGAGAGAGAGAGAGAGAGAGAGAGAGGAGACACAGGAGAGAGAGAGAGGAGACACAGGAGAGAGAGGAGACACCAGAGAGAGAGAGAGAGGAGACACAGGAGAGAGAGAGAGAGAGGAGACACAGGAGAGAGAGAGAGAGAGAGAGAGGAGACACAGGAGAGAGAGAGGAGACACCGGGGAGAGAGAGAGAGAGGAGACACAGGAGAGAGAGAAAGGAGACACAGGAGAGAGAGAGAGAGAGGAGACACGGGAGAGAGGAGAGAGAGAGAGAGAGAGGAGACACAGGAGAGAGAGGAGACACAGGAGAGAGAGGAGACACAGGAGAGAGAGAGAGAGAGAGATAGAGAGAGGAGACACAGGAGAGAGAGAGAGAGAGAGGAGACACAGGAGAGAGAGAGAGAAAGGAGACACAGGGAGAGAGAGAGAGAGAGGAGACACGGGAGAGAGAGAGAGAGAGAGAGAGAGGAGACACAGGAGAGAGAGGAGACACAGGAGAGAGAGGAGACACAGGAGAGAGAGAGAGAGAGAGATAGAGAGAGGAGACACAGGAGAGAGAGAGAGAGAGAGGAGACACAGGAGAGAGAGAGAGAGAAAGGAGACACAGGAGAGAGAGAGAGAGAGGAGACACGGGAGAGAGAGAGAGAGAGAGAGAGAGAGGAGACACAGGAGAGAGAGGAGACACAGGAGAGAGAGGAGACACAGGAGAGAGAGAGAGAGAGAGATAGAGAGAGGAGACACAAGAGAGAGAGAGAGAGAGAGAAGACACATGAGAGAGAGAGAGAGAGAGAGAGGAGACACGGGAGAGAGAGAGAGAGGAGACACAGGAGAGAGAGAGAGAGGAGACACAGGAGAGAGCAGAGAGAGAGGAAACACAGGAGAGAGAGAGAGAGGAGACACCGGGGAGAGAGAGAGAGAGAGGAGACACCGGAGAGAGAGAGGAGACACAGGAGAGAGAGAGAGAGAGAGGAGACACCGGAGAGAGAGGAGAGGAGACACAGGAGAGAGACGAGAGAGAGAGGAGACACAGGAGAGAGAGAGAGGAGACACAGGAGAGAGAGAGGAGACACCGGGGAGAGAGAGAGGAGACACAGGAGAGAGAGAGAGAGAAGACACCGGATAGAGAGAGAGAGGAGACACAGGAGAGAGAGAGAGAGAGAGAGGAGACACAGGAGAGAGAGAGAGAGAGGAGACACAGGAGAGAGAGAGAGAGAGAGGAGACACAGGAGAGAGAGAGAAGAGAGGAGACAGGAGAGAGAGAGAGGAGACACAGGAGAGGGAGAGAGAGGAGACACCGGAGAGAGAGAGAGAGGAGACACCGGAGAGAGGAGAGAGAGGAGACACAGGAGAGAGAGAGAGGAGACACAGGAGAGAGAGAGAGAGGAGACACGTGAGAGAGAGATAGAGAGAGAGGAGACACAGGAGAGAGAGATAGAGAGAGAGAGGAGACACAGGAGAGAGAGATAGAGAGAGGAGACACAGGAGAGAGAGTGAGAGAGGAGACACAGGAGAGAGAGAGAGAGGAGACACAGGAGAGAGAGAGAGAGAGAGAGGAGACACAGGAGAGAGAGAGAGAGAGGGAGAGAGAGGAGACACAGGATAGAGAGAGAGAGAGAGGAGACACAGGAGAGAGAGAGAGAGAGAGAGGAGACACAGGAGAGAGAGAGAGAGGAGACACATAGAGAGAGAGAGAGAGAGAGGAGACACAGGAGAGAGAGAGAGAGAGGAGACCACAGGAGAGAGAGAGGAGACACAGGAGCGAGAGAGAGAGAGAGAGAGAGGAGAAACAGGAGAGAGAGAGAGAGAGAGAGAGAGAGAGGAGACACAGGAGAGAGAGAGAGGAGACACAGGAGAGAGAGAAAGGAGACACAGGAGAGAGAGAGAGAGGAGACACAGGAGAGAGAGAGAGGGAGACACAGGATAGAGAGAGAGAGAGAGTTGACACAGGAGAGAGGAGAGAGAGGAGACACAGGAGAGAGAGGAGACACAGGAGAGAGAGAGAGAGGGGAGACACAGGAGAGAGAGAGAGAGCGAGGAGACACAGGAGAGAGAGAGAGAGGAGACACAGGAGAGAGAGAGAGGAGACACGAGAGAGAGAGAGAGGGAGAGAGAGGAGACACAGGGGAGAGAGAGAGAGAGGAGACACAGGAGAGAGAGAGGAGACACAGGAGAGAGAGAGGGAGAGAGAGAGGAGACACAGGAGAGAGCGAGAGAGAGAGAGGAGACACAGGAGAGAGAGGAGATACAGGACGAGAGAGAGAGAGAGGAGACACGGGAGAGAGAGAGAGAGAGGAGACACAGGAGAGAGAGAGAGGGAGAGAGAGGAGACACAGGATAGAGAGAGAGGAGACACAGGAGACAGAGAGAGAGAGAGGAGACACAGGAGAGAGAGAGAGAGAGGAGACACAGGAGAGAGAGAGAGAGGAGACACAGGAGAGAGAGAGAGAGGGAGAGAGAGGAGACACAGGAGAGAGAGAGAGAGAGGAGACACAGGAGAGAGAGAGGAGACACAGGAGAGAGAGAGAGGAGACACAGGAGAGAGCGAGAGAGAGAGAGGAGACACAGGAGAGAGAGAGAGAGGAGATACAGGAGAGAGAGAGAGGAGGACACAGGAGGGAGAGAGAGAGAGGAGGCACAGGAGAGAGAGAGAGGGGAGGACACAGGAGAGAGAGGAGACACAGGAGAGATAGAGAGAGAGAGAGAGAGGAGACACAGGAGAGAGAGAGAGAGAGAGAGGAGACACAGGAGAGAGAGAGAGAGGAGACACAGGAGAGAGAGAGAGGAGACACCGGAGAGAGAGAGAGAGAGAGAGAGGAGACACAGGAGAGAGAGAGGAGACACAGGAGAGAGAGAGAGGAGACACAGAGAGAGAGAGAGAGATAGAGAGAGGAGGACACAGGAGAGAGAGATAGAGAGAGAGGGAGACACAGGAGAGAGAGAGAGAGAGGAGACACAGGAGAGAGAGAGAGAGAGAGAGGAGATACGGGAGAGAGAGAGAGGAGACACAGGAGAGAGAGAGGAGACACATGAGAGAGAGAGAGAGAGAGAGAGGAGACACAGGAGAGAGAGAGAGAATGGAGACACATGAGAGAGGGAGAGAGAGGAGACACAGGAGAGAGAGAGAGAGAGGAAACAGGAGAGAGAGAGATGAGACACGGGAGAGAGAGAAAGAGAGAGAGAGGAGACACAGGAGAGAGAGAGAGGAGACACAGGAAGAGAGAGAGAGAGAGGAGACACAGGAGAGAGAGAAAGGAGACACAGCAGAGAGAGAGAGGAGAGAGGAGACACAGGAGAGAGAGAGAGCAGACACGGGGGGAGAGGAGAGAGAGAGAGAGAGGGGACACAGGAGAGAGAGAGAGGAGACACAGGAGAGAGAGGAGACACAGGAGAGAGAGAGAGAGAGAGAGAGAGGAGACACAGGAGAGAGAGAGAGGGGGGAGACACAGGAGAGAGAGAGAGAGAGAGAGAGAGAGAGAGGAGACACAGGAGACAGAGAGAGAGGAGACACAGGAGAGAGAGAGAGAGAGAGGAGATACAGGAGAGAGAGAGAGGAGACACAGGAGAGAGAGAGAGTGAGAGAGAGGAGACACAGGAGAGAGAGGAGACACAGGAGAGAGAGAGAGAGGGGAGACACAGGAGAGAGAGAGGGAGAGAGAGGAGACACAGGAGAGAGCGAGAGAGGAGACACAGGAGAGAGAGAGAGGAGACACAGGAGAGAGAGAGAGAGAGAGAGGAGACACGGAGGGTGGAGGAGAGAGGAGACACAGGAGAGAGAGAGAGAGAGAGGGGAGACACAGGAGAGAGAGAGAGGAGACACAGGAGAGAGAGAGAGGAGACACAGGAGAGAGAGAGGAGACACAGGAGAGAGAGAGAGAGAGGAGACACAGGAGAGAGAGAGGGGAGAGAGGAGACACAGGAGAGAGAGAGGAGACACGAGAGAGAGAGGAGAGAGACAGAGAGGAGACACAGGAGAGAGAGAGAGAGGAGACACAGGAGAGAGAGGAGACAAGGAGAGAGAGATAGAGAGGAGACACAGGAGAGAGAGAGAGAGAGGAGACACAGGAGAGAGAGAGAGAGAGGAGACACAAGGAGAGAGAGAGAGAGAGAGAGAGAGGAGACACATGAGAGAGAGAGAGGAGACACAGGAGAGAGAGATAGAGCGGAGACACAGGAGAGAGAGAGAGATGAGACACAGGAGAGAGAGAGAGAGAGGAGACACAGGGAGAGAAGAGAGAGAAGAGACACAGGAGAGAGAGAGAGAGGAGACACAGGAGAGAGAGAGAGAGGAGACACAG
>JAVHZZ010000006.1:2465092-2487592 GCA_036250195.1 Mixophyes australis
AGGAGACACAGGAGAGAGAGGAGACACAGGAGAGAGAGGAGACACAGGAGAGAGAGAGAGAGGAGAGAGAGAGGAGACACAGGAGAGAGAGAGAGAGAGAGAGGAGACACAGGAGAGAGAGAGAGAGAGAGGAGACACAGGAGACAGAGAGAGAGAGGAGACACAGGAGAGAGAGAGAGAGAGAGAGAGAGAGGAGACACAGGAGAGTGAGAGAGAGGAGACACAGGAGAGAGAGAGAGAGAGAGAGGAGACACAGGATAGAGAGAGAGAGAGAGAGAGAGGAGACACAGGAGAGAGAGAGAGAGAGAAGACACATGAGAGAGAGAGAGAGAGAGGAGACACAGGAGAGAGAGAGAGAGGAGACACAGGAGAGAGAGAGGAGACACAGGAGAGAGAGAGAGAGAGAGAGGAGAGACACAGGAGAGAGAGAGAGAGAGAGAGGAGACACCGGGGAGAGAGAGAGAGGAGACACCGGAGAGAGAGAGAGAGGAGACACAGGAGAGAGAGAGAGAGAGAGAGGGGAGACACAGGAGAGAGAGAGAGAGGAGACACAGGAGAGAGAGAGAGAGAGGAGACACAGGAGAGAGAGGAGACACCGGGGAGAGAGAGAGAGAAGACACAGGAGAGAGAGAGAGAGAAGACACCGGATAGAGAGAGAGAGGAGACACAGGAGAGAGAGAGAGAGAGGAGACACAGGAGAGAGAGAGAGAGAGGAGACACAGGAGAGAGAGAGAGAGAGGAGACACAGGAGAGAGAGAGAGAAGACACATGAGAGAGAGAGAGAGAGAGAGAGAGGAGACACGGGAGAGAGAGAGAGAGGAGACCACAGGAGAGAGAGAGAGAGGAGACACAGGAGAGAGAGAGAGAGGAAACACAGGAGAGAGAGATAGGAGGACACCGGGGAGAGAGAGAGAGAGAGGAGACACCGGAGAGAGAGAGGAGACACAGGAGAGAGAGAGAGGAGACACCGGAGAGAGAGAGAGGAGACACAGGAGAGAGAGAGAGAGAGAGAGGAGACACAGGAGAGAGAGAGAGAGGAGACACAGGAGAGAGAGAGGAGACACCGGGGAGAGAGAGAGGAGACACAGGAGAGAGAGAGAGAGAGAAGACACCGGATAGAGAGAGAGAGAGAGGAGACACAGGAGAGAGAGAGAGAGGAGACACAGGAGAGAGAGAGAGAGAGAGGAGACACAGGAGAGAGAGAGAGAAAGAGAGGAGACACAGGAGAGAGAGAGAGGAGACACAGGAGAGGGAGAGAGAGGAGACACCGGAGAGAGAGAGAGAGGAGACACCGGAGAGAGAGAGAGAGGAGACACAGGAGAGAGAGAGAGGAGACACAGGAGAGAGAGAGAGAGAGGAGACACGTGAGAGAGAGATAGAGAGAGAGGAGACACAGGAGAGAGAGATAGAGAGAGAGAGGAGACACAGGAGAGAGAGATAGAGAGAGGAGACACAGGAGAGAGAGAGTGAGAGAGGAGACACAGGAGAGAGAGAGAGAGGAGACACAGGAGAGAGAGAGAGAGAGAGGAGACACAGGAGAGAGAGAGAGAGGGAGAGAGAGGAGACACAGGATAGAGAGAGAGAGAGAGGAGGACACAGGAGAGAGAGAGAGAGAGAGGAGACACAGGAGAGAGAGGAGAGAGAGAGAGGAGACACATGAGAGAGAGAGAGAGGAGACACAGGAGAGAGAGAGAGAGAGGAGACACAGGAGAGAGAGAGGAGACACAGGAGAGAGAGAGAGAGAGAGGAGACACAGGAGAGAGAGAGAGAGAGAGAGAGAGGAGACACAGGAGAGAGAGAGAGGAGACACAGGAGAGAGAGAAAGGAGACACAGGAGAGAGAGAGAGAGAGAGGAGACACAGGAGAGAGAGAGAGGAGACACAGGAGAGAGAGAGAGAGTTGACACAGGAGAGAGAGAGAGAGGAGACACAGGAGAGAGAGGAGACACAGGAGAGAGAGAGAGAGGGGAGACACAGGAGAGAGAGAGAGAGCGAGGAGACACAGGAGAGAGAGAGAGAGAGGAGACACAGGGAGAGGAGAGAGAGAGAGAGGAGACACGAGAGAGAGAGAGAGGGAGAGAGAGGAGACACAGGAGAGAGAGAGAGAGGAGACACAGGAGAGAGAGAGGAGACACAGGAGAGAGAGAGGGAGAGAGAGAGAGGAGACACAGGAGAGAGCGAGAGAGAGAGAGGAGACACAGGAGAGAGAGAGAGGAGATACAGGAGAGAGAGAGAGAGAGGAGACACGGGAGAGAGAGAGAGGAGACACAGGAGAGAGAGAGAGAGGGAGAGAGAGGAGACACAGGATAGAGAGAGAGGAGACACAGGAGACAGAGAGAGAGAGAGGGAGACACAGGAGAGAGAGAGAGAGAGGAGACACAGGAGAGAGAGAGAGGAGACACAGGAGAGAGAGAGAGGGGAGAGAGAGGAGACACAGGAGAGAGAGAGAGAGAGAGGAGACACAGGAGAGAGAGAGGAGACACAGGAGAGAGAGAGAGGGAGAGAGAGAGGAGACACAGGAGAGAGCGAGAGAGAGAGAGGAGGACACAGGAGAGAGAGAGAGAGGAGATACAGGAGAGAGAGAGAGAGGAGACACAGGAGGGAGAGAGAGAGAGGAGGCACAGGAGAGAGAGAGAGGGGAGACACAGGAGAGAGAGGAGACACAGGAGAGATAGAGAGAGAGAGAGAGAGAGGAGACACAGGAGAGAGAGAGAGAGAGGAGACACAGGAGAGAGAGAGAGAGGGGACACAGGAGAGAGAGAGAGGAGACACCGGAGAGAGAGAGAGAGAGAGAGAGGGGAGACACAGGAGAGAGAGAGGAGACACAGGAGAGAGAGAGAGGAGACACAGGAGAGAGAGAGAGAGATAGAGAGAGGAGACACAGGAGAGAGAGATAGAGAGAGAGGAGACCACAGGAGAGAGAGAGAGAGAGAGAGGAGACACAGGAGAGAGAGAGAGAGAGAGGAGACACGGGAGAGAGAGAGAGAGGAGACACAGGAGAGAGAGAGGAGACACATGAGAGAGAGAGAGAGAGAGAGGAGACACAGGAGAGAGAGAGAGAGGAGACA
Organism: Mixophyes australis; assembly: GCA_036250195.1. Classification (NCBI taxonomy): domain Eukaryota; kingdom Metazoa; phylum Chordata; class Amphibia; order Anura; family Limnodynastidae; genus Mixophyes; species Mixophyes australis. The sequence continues at coordinate 2,468,160 of JAVHZZ010000006.1, forward strand.
CATGAGAGAGGGAGAGAGAGGAGACACAGGAGAGAGAGAGAGAGAGGAGACACAGGAGAGAGAGAGATGAGACACGGGAGAGAGAGAAAGAGAGAGAGAGGAGACACAGGAGAGAGAGAGAGAGGAGACACAGGAGAGAGAGAGAGAGAGAGGAGACACAGGAGACAGAGAGAGAGGAGACACACAGGAGAGAGAGAGAGAGAGAGAGGAGATACAGGAGAGAGAGAGGAGACACAGGAGAGAGAGAGAGTGAGAGAGAGGAGACACAGGAGAGAGGAGACACAGGAGAGAGAGAGAGAGGGGAGACACAGGAGAGAGAGAGGGAGAGAGAGAGGAGACACAGGAGAGAGCGAGAGAGGAGACACAGGAGAGAGAGAGAGGAGACACAGGAGAGAGACAGAGAGAGAGAGGAGACACAGGAGGGAGAGAGAGGAGACACAGGAGAGAGAGAGAGAGAGGGGAGACACAGGAGAGAGAGAGAGGAGACACAGGAGAGAGAGAGAGGAGACACAGGAGAGAGAGAGGAGACACAGGAGAGAGAGAGAGAGGAGACACAGGAGAGAGAGAGGGAGAGAGGAGACACAGGAGAGAGAGAGGAGACACGAGAGAGAGAGAGAGAGACAGAGAGGAGACACAGGAGAGAGAGAGAGAGGAGACACAGGAGAGAGAGGAGACACAGGAGAGAGAGATAGAGAGGAGACACAGGAGAGAGAGAGAGAGAGGAGACACAGGAGAGAGAGAGAGAGAGAGGAGACACAGGAGAGAGAGAGAGAGAGAGAGGAGACACATGAGAGAGAGAGAGGAGACACAGGAGAGAGAGATAGAGCGGAGACACAGGAGAGAGAGAGAGATGAGACACAGGAGAGAGAGAGAGAGGGAGACACAGGAGAGAGAGAGAGAAGAGAGAGAAGAGACACAGGAGAGAGAGAGAGAGAGAGAGGAGACACAGGAGAGAGAGAGAGGAGACAGGAGAGAGAGAGAGAGAGAGAGAGAGAGAGAGAGAGAGAGAGAGAGAGAGGAGACACCGGAGAGAGAGAGAGAGAGAGGAGACACATGAGAGAGAGAGAGAGAGAGGAGACACAGGAGAGAGAGAGAGAGAGAGAGAGAGAGGACACACAGGAGAGAGAGAGAGAGGAGACACAGGAGAGAGAGAGAGAGAGGAGACACAGGAGGGAGAGGAGACACAGGAGAGAGAGATAGAGCGGAGACACAGGAGAGAGAGAGAGATGAGACACAGGAGAGAGAGAGAGAGGAGACACAGGAGAGAGAGAGAGAAGAGAGAGAAGAGACACAGGAGAGAGAGAAAGGAGACACAGGAGAGAGAGAGAGAGGAGACACAGGAGAGAGAGAGAGAGAGAGAGAGAGGAGACACCGGAGAGAGAGAGAGAGAGGAGACACATGAGAGAGAGAGAGAGGAGACACAGGAGAGAGAGAGAGAGGACACACAGGAGAGAGAGAGAGAGAGGAGACACAGGAGAGAGAGAGAGAGAGAGAGAGGAGACACAGGAGGGAGAGGAGACACAGGAGAGAGAGAGGAGACACAGGAGAGAGAGAGAGAGAGGAGACACAGGAGAGAGAGAGAGGAGACACAGGAGAGAGAGAGAGAGAGGGGGAGACACGAGAGAGAGAGAGAGAGAGAGAGAGAGAGGGGGGGGAGACACATGAGAGAGAGAGAGGAGACACAGGAGAGAGAGAGAAGAGACACAGGAGAGAGAGAGAGAGAGAGAGAGAGGAGACACAGGAGAGAGAGAGAGAGGAGACACAGGAGAGAGAGAGAGAGAGGAGACACAGGAGAGAGAGAGAGAGGGGAGACACAGGAGAGAGAGAGAGAGGAGACACAGGAGAGAGAGAGAGAAGAGACACAGGAGAGAGAGAGAGAGGAGACACAGGAGAGAGAGAGAGAGAGAGAGAGAGAGAGGAGAGACACAGGAGAGAGAGAGAGAGGAGACACAGGAGAGAGAGAGGAGACACAGGGGAGAGAGAGAGAGAGGAGACACAGGAGAGAGAGAGAGGGGGGGAGACAGGAGAGAGAGAGAGAGAGGAGACACAGGAGAGAGAGAGAGAGGAGACAAAGGAGAGAGAGAGAGACAGAGGAGACACAGGAGAGAGAGAGAGGAGACACAGGAGAGAGAGAGAGAGAGAGAGGAGAGAGAGGAGACACCAGGAGAGAGACAGAGAGAGGAGACACAGGAGATCGAGAGAGAGAGGAGACACAGGAGAGAGAGGAGACACAGGAGAGTGAGAGAGAGGAGACACAGGAGAGAGAGAGAGGAGACACAGGAGAGAGAGAGAGAGAGAGAGGAGACACAGGAGAGAGAGAGAGAGAGAGGAGACACAGGAGAGAGAGAGAGAGAGATGTAGCTGGGAGAGTGGGAGCTTCCTCCCAGGCTCCCCCAGCATTGCCTGGCTGTCTGAGCCAATCTTATTCTTGTGAGATATGTATAAACATGTATTTATATTAAAATAAAAATAATGGATGTTTCTCAGATAGGAAAGCACAGTTAAATAAACGTGTGCTGAGAGGATGCAGATAAGGGAATACATATCACATAAACTGTAAATAAAGGCTTATCTGAGACATACTTGACTACTTTTGAAAAATATTTTCAGGGAGATTGTGCGAGTAGCACCTAGACGCGGCGCACTGTCAAAGGGGGCGTGTCCCTGCTCTGTCCAAAGGGCGTGTCTAGCTCTAGCTGTAGGCGTATCTAGTACCTAGTACCGCCCAGGAGCGTGTCCTGCACCACCAGTTGGAACCTATAGCTTTGTGTGTAGTTTGTGTATGGGTGGCACGTCACCAGAATCTGTATGTGTAACAGGGTTGAAGAAAAGATTATCTTTATTTTACTGTAAACGTTACGGCAAAACGCCAGTGATAACCAAGCAGCGCAGCACTGAAATTACTGTAACAAACACACACACACACACACACACACACAGGCACAGAGACTCATACAGAAACACATACAGAGACACACACATCTCTCTCTCTCTCTCTCTATATATATATATATATATTACATATACACACACACACATATATATTTATATACACACTATATACACTATTCTCAGCCATATATAAGAGATGGTCATAAACCTTCGGTCTGAGGAAACTATGATACTGAAGTGACTATATGGTCAGGACTAAAGGAGAGATGATGAAATCTAAAGTATAAACATATGTCCTTATAATGGTAGAGAAAGGGAGGTCTACTAGAACCTGTCCTATGTGAGGATAAGTGATTTATTGTGATACTAGGTCAGGCCTTCAGCCAGACCCCCGAGGGAGCAGGACACTTATTTGTGTTATTGGCTGTTAAACTCTTGGTCACCCAGAGACACAGAGGGGTCTATTTATGATCCTTCGTTTTTTTGACTTGATACTTTTCAATCCTTATCTCCTTGATAAGGAATGAAAAGTAACGGCTATGTATTGAAAAACTTCTCAGGGACAGCAGTGCCGATAGACTGCTGTCCCTGAGAAGTGACTCACCTGATCATCGCAGTCCTTTCTCATTTTTCAAGGCTGCGATGATCTTCTCTTTTTTTTTTTTTTTTTTTGTTAGTGCGCATGCACCGACCGAATAGTTGGTGCATGCGCAGTAACATCCTTGCCGGCAAACTGCAGGATGATTGACAGGAAGGGATCACATGATCCCTCCACACATGCGCTCTTCAGAGCAGAGCTGGACAGCGCGAAAGTTTTCAGATATGTTAATGTACGCCAGATTCAGATGGCTCCAGCTTCAGATGGCTCCAGCTTCAGATGGCACCAGCTTCAGGTGGCACCAGCTTCAGGTGGCACCAGCTTCAGGTGGCTCCAGCTTCAGGTGGCTCCAGCTTCAGGTGGCTCCAGCTTCAGGTGGCACCAGCTTCAGATGGCTCCAGCTTCAGATGGCTCCAGCTTCAGATGGAGTACATTAACATGTAGAAAAAGAGAAACGTTTCTCTAGTTAGCCTTTAATACATAGCGGTTCTGAGCACTTCCCATAGACTGTTATGGGGAATGCTCAGAAAAACGATAGGAAATGCAAAGCAGCAGATATCTGAGATATCTGCTGCGATGCTTCAATAGTACATAGTGATTTCACGGTAAACACCAGAAAACTGTTGTTTTTGGGGGTTTACCACAGGAAAAATGCTTGGTAAATAGACCCCTTAAGGAGAGAATCATATTGGGAAAAAACTGCTTAATCATTTATGTCTATTTATGCTGTTGAACATATTTCAAGCTAATTGTTTGATATTAGTTATATTTGCTAGATAAGCTAGATAGTTAAAAGAGAGGTATCACTTAGTTGTAGGATAATAGAATGGAAATAATAGCTTGATGCATTGCAGAAATTCGCAGTTCCCCTATTAATCAAAGTGGATTGTCTTAGCAAATGTTAAGTGTGTTGTGGCTGTTATAAGACCTTCATACATTTTGCATTGGCCATTTTACTGCAGTTTTCTCTGTTTTAATGGCTCATTGTAATTTAATATATAGACCCCAGAGTTGAATCTAAAGATAAGCGTAAAATTTACAGCAACTTCACTTATCAAACAGACGGTTTCAGAGACGCATGACGATCTGGAGACATGAAATTTGAGTTCTGTTTTCTATCTCCATTCCACATTGTATTGTACAGTCAGGGACTTTGACAAGCATTTTTGCATTTTTGTGTCAAAGCATTAACTTGATCAACGTGAAATGCAGAGTGACAAGATATGAAACCACCTATATGGGAACAGTTGCAGCAACAATCAGACCTTGTTGTGATGAACACTAAGCAGAGGAAATAGTTTCAAGTATTCGAGTACTTATTGAGAAGTGTTCCATGCTGCCCAGCAGTCTTACTATAAAAGTCAGATACTTATTGTGGCAGTTAGTGTATTTTACATTGTTTCCATTTGATATGTCATATTCAAGGTTATATTGTGCATAGGATGTAAGCTCTCAGGAGCAGGGCCCTCTCTCCTTGTGTGCTCCTTCTACTATTCCATCACCCTCTGTACGTCTTGGCTGCTCCCCCAGCCCTGTTTTCTTAAGCTTAGGCTTACTTCTTGTTGATTTCTACCATCACTTTCACTCATTGTCCCAGAAATAATTTGATGTGTATTACCATGTTACCTGTGTGTGTTTGTGTGTGTGTGTGTGTGTATGTGTATGTGTGTGTGTATGTGTATGTGTCTGTGTGTGTGTGTGTTTCTGTGTGTGTGTGTGTGTGTGTGTGTGTCTGTGTGTGTGTGTGTTTGTGTGTGTGTGTATGTGTATGTGTCTGTGTGTGTGTGTTTCTGTGTGTGTATGTGTATGTGTATTTCTATATTTTTCTTGATATTTTGTTCTTTATGTATCATGTTGTGTCATGGGTCACTGTTTTCTGTATATGTCATGTACGCCGCTGCGGACCCTTTGTGGCGCCTTATAAATTAAAGATAATAATAATAATACTAGCTGGGACATTGCAAGATTGTACCGAGACAAAGGCAGGTTGTCCATCATAACCTCCATACTGACACACACACAATATAGATGGTGATTTGAGTGCTAAATTTTTTCTCTGTATAAAGTAATTATTTGGATAACACTATATTCTGGCTGCCGCCCTCTGATCCTTCAAGTCCAGTCTACAAGTAATGCTTTTCTTATCTCTACTCTAAGAAAGTAACCGTTCTGCTGAATTTATAGTCTATAAATAGGGGCTTTGATCATGACGATGTCAATTCATTCTGCTCTGTGCTGTGATCGGGGCCCAATGAAATGATCGGGGAATTCTGCAATGATCACTTAAGGTAAATTAGATATTTCTCCTGCCATAACCCACTTAACATTTGGAAGTCAACATCCAAAAGCCTCCGGCTCCTCACAGGTTCTGACTACAAGTGATTATGTGGTGATTGTAGCGAGCAGGAAGCATCCCCATACTTGCTTACCTGGTTTGACTAGTGTTATAAACAGGGCCGCCGAGAGGGGGGGAGCGGGTGCTAATTACCCGGGCCCGGGCATGTCAGGGGGCCCGTACCGGGCCCTTGCGCCCTCCTCTCTGCAGCTCTGTGCTCCATTCAGACTGTCTGAATGCCGGGTGTGACGTCATCATGTCATGCCCAGCATTCAGTCAGTCTGGAGCAATGGAGCACAGAGCAGCAGAGAAGACCAAGAAAGCAGAGAGGAGAAAAGGTTAGTGAAGGGAGGAAAACGAGGGGGGCACAGAAGGGTTAAAAATGGGGGGGGGGGCAGCATGACAGAGGGGTTCAAAAATGAGGGGGGCACAGATGGGTTAAAAACGGGGGGGAGCATGACAGAGGGGTTCAAAAACAAACGGGGGCACAGAGGGGTTCAAAACGGGGGAGGCAGCATGACAGAGGGGTTAAAAAATGAGGGGGGCACAGAGGGGTTAAAAACGGGGGGGGGGGGGGGGCAGCATGACAGAGGGGTTCAAAAACGAGGGAGGGCACAGAGGGGTTAAAAAACGGGGGTCAGCATGGCACAGTGGGGTTAAAAAATGGTGGGCAGCATGGCACGGTGGGATTGAAAAAAGGGGGGGGGAGCAGCATAGTATAGTGTGATGAAGGGGAGCCAGGTGAAGGGGGCAAAAGCAGCATGGAGGGCGCAGTGTGATCATAAGGCATTGCGATGATGAAGGGGCACATTATTGTAATATTGGAGCTGGAGGAAGGTCTAATTATTAATCGTGGATGGTATTGATTTAACGCCAGGGATGTTTGTAATTATCTAAATGTAGCTATTTTTTTCCAAATAGGGCCCCCAGCATTCCAGGATCCAGACAAGCCGCAGCTAAAGAAACCTGCAGCCACAGGTGGTGAAAGTGAGAAGAACAGGTAGGAGAGAGCAGGACAGTATGTGAAATGTTGTGATTCTAGTAGGGACAATGTCAATTTTGGGTGAGTGTTGTGCCCAATGTAAGGTGCAGGCCAAGACTGAATTTTTTGTGTACACTGCATTTTTTCTATACTACACTGTGGTGCTAGATGTCCTGAAAGTCAGGAGTGCTTGGACATATGTGACGCTCGGGCGAATTGAGAGCCTAGTTATTTTGATGTGTTAGCCATGCCCCAATGGCGCATTTGCAGCGCCCCCAAATGCATGACCACACCTCCGAAAAATTTTGCGCCGCCTAACTTTTTTTAGCATACTCAACTATAAGGGGGGCCCCATGAATTTGTTGTACCGGGGCCCTGAATTCCTCTTGGCAGCCCTGGCTATAAATGCTGATACCAGGGCCTAACAAATGCAAAAAACATATAGTGCCAATAGTTTAGGGAACAGAACTAAAGCCGGTGATTTGCTGATCTCCAATGTATGTAATATTACATGCACTGAGGCTTGGACCAAATCTGGCATCTGTACTAGTTGACATTGAAACTTCAAAAAAGAGCTCTGAGCTGTTGGGGGTGAATTTCTCCCAAAGGATGGACGTCCTGCAGTTTTGCTAATGGGGCTTTTTTCTTTTAAGCACAAATAATATTTTACATTTTGCATTGACCTTCTATTTAAGTTGTAACCATTATATATAATATTACGCCCCCCCAAACCCCAATGATGACCCTTTTATTCAGTGCTCTAAGAATCCATTTTAATTTGCTCCCTGTAAGAATATTAGTCAAGTAGTCACTCTACTCAAATCATTCTGCCGCACAGCTAAGGTTCATTTTGAGCAGTATCTAATGTCCTCCTGATCTAATTGATTTGTTGTCACTTTCCAGCATCCGGTCGTCATCAGAGCATCGCTGTATTGTCTGAACGTGTCACAAGAACCTCCATTACATTTAATTTAAAAAGAGAACAAATCTGGGTTTTACTATGTGGTTTGTAACCCAACGAATTGGCAAATGTTTGACAACCCTGCCTTGTATTATGTGGCAACCTGCCGATGGGAGATTCCAGGAAGAGCTATGATTAATCCAAAGATCTTATGGATATGCTGGAGGTAAGTCCTTCATGAGTGTATCCATAATTAATTTAAGAGCGATGTATCTATGCCTTTGATAGTGAAAAATGTCTTGTACATAGATACTGATATAAGTTCTGCTCTCACTGGAAACTACCATGAGGACCTCTAAAGTGAGTGTTGCAGTGTTATTTATACTGAGCGCAGCATCAGATCCATAATTACCGACCTGTTCATAGAGGATATTCTGTAAAACCATAAGAATCTGTAAATGTTCTTGTGATTATATGTTTTGAATTTGCTTCCTGAGCTAAGGTGTCTATAGCAAGGTCATGGATAGCTATGGAGGGATGAAATTAGGGCAGCAAAGTGGTTTTGCAATGCTGCTTCGAAGCACTGGGGTCATGGGTCCAATTCCCACCATACCCACAGTGCATAATATCAATAAATCTAACCGTAGAGATCAAACTGCACAAGGAACCCATAGTATCAGTATAGCTCCTACAGAGATAAAATCAGAAAAATATGTTAATAAATTTGTATTTATTATGTTATGTTTCTGCTCTTTTACATCCCACACAGTCCAAAACATACTGTTTAGTTAATTGGCTTCTGACAAAAAAATGGACCCTATTGAGTTTGTGTGTGTGATAGGGCGTTTAGAGTGTAAGCTCCAATGCTGCAGGGACTGATGTGAATAAGTCCACAGAGTAGCAGCTGAATGCACCCAAGATAAAGAATAAATAATTAATAATTTTAAGAAGAGTTAGAGCTGGAAAACAAAACATAGGTTATGAATAAAATATCTCTCTAAAAGTTATAAATTGAAATATATATACAGATGTGATCTAGGTGACTAAACTCCAGATATGTTATCAGGGATGGGGGTGTTGACACTTTGTGTTTCCGATGCTGATATTTAATTGTGTAATATCAGTTTAATATGTTTGCATAGATTTTTATTTGCGTTAGTTTATTGTACTATTTTGTACAATCTTTATTGATAACACAATATTGGTCTAGTATTGAAAATAAAAGAACATCATATTGTATCCATCATTTCTACATGTTCTTGGTACTGTGTGTAGATACAATTATTACCATATTAAATGGTAGCTGACTTCATTTGGTATTCTGTTTGTTTATATAAGATTATAAACCATTTATATGTAATATTCTACGGATGGGGATTGAGGTTTTTTTTGTATTTTTGTATCTTTTATGTAATAAAATCCATAAGTATTCTGGATGCAAAGAAAATGTTCTTGATGAAACAACTCTACAATTGTACATGTATTCTATTAAACAGCCTTAATCTAGCATGTGAAACACTCTATGTCCTTTTTTTACTGAAAATAAACTATTTCAATTGTCCTCTTATCTTCAGAAAGGAGAATTTCCTAGTTTGTTATACAGTAAAGTGCAATATACAGTACGTAACACTGACGACATTGGCCCTCATTTAAAACATTTAAACTCATTTTAAACTTGCATACACACTTATATAAATTACAATCCATAAATCAGGACTAAGAGGGATGGCTGTGGGGACCATCATCTGTGTATTCCAGTCAGTGCCGTAACTAGACCTTTTGGTGCCCTGGGCGAGACTGGGCACCGGCGCCCTCCATCTAAGTGGGAGTGGCATTTGACAAGTGGGTGTGGCCAACCTAATGTGGGTGTGGCTAGCACTTTACTGAAAGAATTCGTATATTATAATATATATATATATATATATGTACACACACACACATGTGCATTTTTAATTCTTTGCAAAACATTTTTACTTTATTAATTTGTCCTTTATGGGGGAAATATATTTTTATTTGTACTCCTATTGCAATAGTATGTATTAATATAGGACTAAGTGATAATAAAGCTGTTACCACCAGCGATATTCATAGCCCATCATTCGCAAAGGCTTCCCTATTCCTTGGCATGGGGAAGTCTATTCAACGAGTATTATGACACTAATGCCATGACACCTGTTCTGTTAATAGACCAAAAGCATAAAAAATGCTTTATTCATAGAATAAATCTTCAGATATGAGCAACTCAAAACCACTAGGTAAGAGTGCAATTTTGTACCTTTGGGACGAAAAATTGCTTTCACCTTTAAATGAGGCCAGAAATGTTCCTCTACTGCATCTCCGCTCTACCAATTGTTTCCCGGTACTTTACACAAATCAATTCAAAATACTTCTATTAATATACAAAGCCATAACAAAACTAGCTCAACATATATCTCTTTAATTCCCTCAACATATTATTGTTTTATTGCTGTATCTGTTTCTAAGCAATGATAAATTCTCTGTCTGATTTTACTATCTCCCTGGGCTATATACAGGACATGTTCAGCTTCAAGACAGGATGAGGTTTACATAAAATACTTTTGTTGTAAATAGACTCACTTTTCTGTGTGTGCCGCTGCTCTCTTCCCTTGTATGTAAAGGTGGTGGTGGCTGAGCCTTTTTAAAAAAACTGCTGAAGGTTTGTCTGCTGTGGTTTAATGGAAGAGCAAGGTAAAAGACTCCTCGCTATGTGTTCCAATGTAAGCCTATATAAATATATATGTCCTTATGTAGATCACGCCCCTACCTCCAACTAGTAGATCCTGGGTTCCTTCGATCACTGTGTTCTCAAGTTCTAACAGATTTTTTCTTCAGCCTTTTACCGTCCTGCGTTCCGCCCGATACCTGACTCCGTGCCCAGAGGAATCGCCGCTCTAATTCAGCTCCCCTACAAGCAACAATCCATTCCCGGCAATGCAGTGGAACGCATGTGCGTTCCAACAACCGGAAGTTCTGCATTTGAAATGCAAAAGCGTTCCAAATGCCGAACTTCCTGCTTTCACATGCGTTCCACTGCATTGCCGGGAATGGATTGTTGCTTGTAGGGGAGCTGAATTAGAGCGGCGATTCCTCTGGGCACGGAGTCAGGTATCGGGCGGCTGCGCCCCCTTGGGCTTGCGCCCGGGGCGGTCGCACCACCCGCACCGCCGTCGTTACGGCTCTGATTCCAGTGAACACACAAATTTGTGAATTAGCAGCTCCACCATTGTGTGAGTGACAGCTATCTCACTCCATGATAGTGCTGAATCTGCAGCTAACCGCAGGATGTGATGACACCATGTCTGTATTGCGCAAGTAACACGTCCATTAAGGTTTCTGCCTTAAACGTCGTAATTTCATTGCTTTTTGCAGTTTGAGTTGAAGAGTTTCAATCGTTTTCTTACATTGTAGATTGTGTATAAGGAACCTTAATTGGACATGTTAAGCCGTAAGGTTTTTTGTATATGGAATATATATATATATATTTACTATTCTTTTTAAAATGTATCAGTTTAATTTAGAATTACCCATAATAATCCTTCTTTCAGCCTCGTCATCATTTATTTATTTATACAGCGCCACTAATTCCGCAGCAGAAAATTCCGGTTGTGACGATAAGCAGCCATTATACATCTATAGAGACATCTCTTAATGCAATATAACACTGCAAAATGATTCCTGGTCTGATTACATTGAAAATGTCTTTAAAAGAGACAACAAAATATTTTTAAGACGATGCAGTTCCCAAAGACAGATTGATTTTATTCTTTTATTTCCAGGGTATTTACATGAATATCTGCAAATCCTTCATATTCTCAGTACCCCAGGTCTACAGAGGTGTAGATGAGGAGCAGCCGCTGAGAGTCTGCTGAATCCCTGGTGTCCAAGTGATACTGTCACAGATTGAATATCTAGAAAGAATATAAGGGTTAATGGCTATACCTGACATGCGTCATATGGGGATGAATATACGTCATGATAACATGTATACAGAACAAAGATTTACTGAAGTAGCAACATAATACTAATTCCTCTCTAGGACAGACAGCGGCTGATTCATCATCATCATCATCATCATCATTTATTTATATAGCGCCAACATATTCCATAGCGCTTTACAATTGGGGACAAACATAATAAACTAATAAACGAACTGGGTAAAACAGACAAAGAGGTGAGAAGGCTGCTCGCAAGCTTACAATCTATGGGACAATGGGAGTTTGACACATGAGGTTAAGTCTACATTTTGCATATTGGCCCAGCCAGACTGTAAAGGTAAAAGTGACTCATAAGCTAAATGATCCTGTCACACAACAATGTTGGTCAGGGGGTAGTTGTCTTGTGTGAAATTGTGTAACAGGCGGTAACAGGCTAAAGGTAGTGAGGTTAAGAGGGTGGTTGAGGAATATTATAAGCTCGTCTGAATAGGTAGGTTTTCAGAGAACGCTTGAAAGTTTGTAGACCAGAGGAAAGTCTTATTTTGCAAGGGAGAGAATTCCATAGAGTGGGTGCAGCCCGAAAAAAGTCCTGTAACCGTGAATGGGAGGATGTAATGAGGGTGGATGGGAGACGCAGATCTTGTGTAGAATGGAGTTGCCGAGTTGGGAGATATTTTGAGACAAGAGAGGAGATGTATGTTGGTGCAGCTTTGTTGATGGCCTTGTAGGTTAGTAAAAGTATTTTATATTGGATTCGGTAGAAGACAGGCAGCCAGTGTAGAGACATACAGAGTGATTCAACAGAGGAATAACGATTTGCAAGGAAAATCAGTCTTGCCGCAGCGTGCAAAATAGATTGTAGGGGTTTGAGTCTGTTTTTGGGAAGACCAGTAAGGAAGGAATTGCAATAGTCAATGCGGGAGATGATAAGTGCATGAATTAAGGTTTTTGCAGTGTCTTGCGTGAGATATGTGCGAATTCTGGAAATGTTCTTTAGATGTAAGTAGCAGGATTTAGATATAGAGTCAATGTGGGGAACAAAGGATAGGTGTGAGTCAAGGATTACACCTAGGCAGCGAGCTTGTGGGGTGGGATTTATGGTCATGTTATCAACAGAGATAGAAATGTCAGGTATGCTCTTGTTGGTGGGTGGGAATATTATTAACTCTGCTTTAGAAAGATTAAGTTTGAGTTGGCGAGAGGACATCCAAGATGATATGGCAGAAAGACAGTCAGTTACACGGGACAACACAGATTTCGAGAGATCAGGAGAGGATAGATAGATTTGTGTATCATCCGCATAGAGATAATACTGAAAGCCAAAGGAACTTATTAGTTTCCCTAGAGAAGTGGTGTAGATAGAGAATAGCAGAGGACCTAGGACTGAGCCTTGTGGTCTCCAACTGATAGAGGAAGTGGAGCAGAGGTGGCTCCAGAGAAATTAACAGTGAAAGAGCGATTATATATAATGTTCTATAACCCGCCGTTCTTCCTCATCATGACCTCCCCGTAGAGGTCACCAAATGCGCAATTACATCAGCAAAAGTCGCAGTATAAACCCGTTGTGTCTCCAGATCAGACAGTGATGAAACCAAATTTTTAGAAGTGCAATTAAAGAATAAAAACTGTTGTTAACAGGCTGAAAAGTAAATAGTTTGTTCTTAGAATTGGTTACCAGACAAAATAAAATGGTTAGAAAATAGGGGACTTCTTTGTCTACAGCTCTCTTATTAATACATTTTGTTCTATTAACCTGAATTATTGCACAAGACAAAACAACATTTATTTCTACTAAAGATACTTAAAATTGTTCTTATCTGTCATGTTGCCTCAGATACGACAGCAGTAAGATGGATATTTACTATTGAATGACGTCTATATAAAGCTATACGTTAGAAGTACGGTATCTTTGCACATTTGGTATGTACTATTCTGTTACTTACAGTGTTGTTGTTAATCATAAAAAAGATTAACAAAAAGCATTTGTTATAGTATATTATTAGTAGTATATTATATTATATTATATAGTATATTATACAATATTGTTTTGGATTTAAACCCATTCTGTAAGTAGATGTTTTGCATATAATACATACAGAGATCCGTCCTTTCCGTATTGTAGAGTCACAGTGTAGGCGCCCAGCGTTAAGTGGTGGTTATTGGGTAAATCGCTGTTCCATACAAATGTCACTCTGCTTAGATGTCCAACTTCAATCTCCGAGTCAATGAACTTTGTGTACGATGTGTCTGGTTTAATTAATCCTCTGTAGATTAAAAGTACATAATAGGTCATGTTGGATGAAAGCTTCACTAACACCTAGGAGACATTTTTCCAAAAAGGCCCCTACCCTTAGCTGGAGCCCCCGGGGCTGCTCTATGCAGTCAGTTTCCCACAGCTCCTCCATTCCTCTTACAGGTTGGCAGAAGGGGGTAATCACAAGCTTGAATGAAGCATTTGTGTCTTGTCCTCCAGCTCACATCCCCCTCCACAGCCAATTTAAGCTGGTTAACAAAATGAGCCTGGGGGATAATGGCTGCATATAATAGACCCCTGGGTTCTATTATATACCTCTGTACCTCTGATGAAATCACCAATTGGTGATGAAACGCGTCAGCTCATGTGACCAGCTGATTTGATTCATTCTGAAAGAGACATCGATCAGTGTGCTGGTATTGTATCACACGGAGTGTGTATGCTCTCGGACATCGCTATTGGTATTACAGCATTTGCAAGATCAAACAGACACCTTTCCAGAAATGCAATTCCCCTATGCATCTATCTACTGGGGCTGTTTGCTATCTGGACATTTATTTTGGGTTCCCGGAGTGTGGCCAGACCTGTCGGGTGGAGCGGGACTGACATCGTGGATTCGTCTTGATACGGTAAAACCACTCTGCATATTTGATTAAGGCCGGACGAAGTGTATTAAGTTCCACATAGAGAGACCCCCTGCCATCATTATCGGGACCCCTGCCATTTTTTAGATGGAGCAGAACTGCCGGGTGTAACCAGAGCCCTGTTGGATCCGGCATTCACACCAACAGCACCGATCTCCCACTGTCTCTCATGTTTTTTGATTACTTTCAAACAGACACCAACTATTCCCATTGTTTGCGGAGTTCTGTGTTCTATCTTTACTAGCTCATGTATTGAGAATTTCCAGTCATTTGTGTTACATTAGTCTCTCAAGGAGATGTTTATTGGCCATAACCATTAATTATACTCCATGTGAGATTACCATTTAGCACCTACTCCATTAGTTGTATGTGTATTAGTTATAAATCAATGTGACCAGCTGGTCATTATTCAATTAATATGTTTTATATTTGCTGTTTTATTGTTCAATAAGTTGTTTTTATATATACACGAATTTATGTTATCATTAGAGGCAACTCTGATCCGCACTCAGCGCTGTCATTTGTTTTTGTAGTTCTGCCTTAGTAAAAATGTTTCCTACAAGGTAGTTCAGCTTTAAACCAGAATATATCATAAATGCCCATTTATGTTACACACGTTAACACTGTCATTGCTGCTATAACCCCGGCATGGTCAGATATCTATAAAGGAGGTTAGATTCTCACAAATCAGTGCTGAACTGGCTAAATACAGTAGGGGCAACAGGAGGGGTGCACAGCCAGACATTGATTTACCAGCTACTTGTACTGTCTGAAGTCATTGGATCTGGTTTAGAGATCTCCAGCTACAGCCTGTGAAGTTCTACCTGGACAAACCCCTTTGAAGCACAAGGAGAGCAAATGCAATTTTGTTCTGAAGAGAAAATCATTTTTTGTAGCACACAGTTACTAGGCAGTTTTACTAGCACACTGAGATTTAGAGTTAAGGTTCACCCCTCCCAACTCTAAATCTATCGGCACATTTTAAACTTGGTTTTCCCCATGTAGCACAACATGGTGCAAAATTGAACCTTCGTTCTGGCTTAACTGCTAACTCTAAAGGAGGATTATTTTGCACAAATGTTATTTTGTGACAAATAGCATCATAATCGATTATTAAAGTACCTTAATATTAAATTATTTATCACTTCAGTGATGTCGCTGGTTTCTAGTCAGTTGGCTGCATTCCCATGAATATTGACTTGTCCAATAAATTGATGACTGAGGGGTGTTACCCCACCCTTTATCTGCTCTCAGACTTGTACTTTGCTGGGGGGGTTGGGTCCCTGCTGTTTATAACGCAAAGTGCCCCAAATTCCACCTTTATCATGTGTAGGCCGGATGAGATGCTGCAATCTGATAGGTGGAATGAGTGACATGGCTGACCAATCAGGAGACAGCTGGTGTTTCTAGCAGTGTTACGGGCCCCGGTCAGGGCCGGACTGGGACTAAGAATCAGCCCTGGCATTTAAATTACACAGGCCCACCTGAGGCCCAGTAGGAAAGAAATTGTGTGCCGCCGCACAGCGGCGGCGCCGAAAAGGGCGTGGCCACATTGTGGTGTGGGTGTGGCCAACATGGGGCATTGATACATACATTATAATAAAACATTACATTTATCACACCCTCCCATCCACATCACGCCATCTCCCCAGACACATTATGACACCCCCAGCCCACTGTACTTATCTATGCTTCTGGTGCTGCTGACATCCATCAGCATAGAGTGAGCAGGGAAGCTCTTAGTCTCACGAGATTACCACATCTTGTGAGACTTAGAGCTCCTCGGCTTGCTCTGCAGGCTGTGTCCTGTCCAGGGACTGGGAGCAGCTATCCGCTCATTCCTCCTAACCAGAGCTGGATTAACGCTCGGTGGGCACGGGGTATTTAAGACAGGGGGTCCCTATTATGTAACATGGTTATCATATTAGACAAAATGTTAGACAAATACACAGGCAATACTGTGTGCAATACTGTTAGTTGCACGCAGCTTTGCCTTCACAAGCAGTACATTGTGAAGTGGGACTTACCTCCCAACTGTCCTTGTAGTCGGACCAAATCTCACTAAACGAGACAGTCACCAAAATTTGGGAATTCCCCACCAGTGTTCTTGTCACTTTCACCACCTGTGGCTGCTGGTGTCTTTAGTAGCTGCTTGTCTGGATCCTCGAATGCTGGAGGCCCTATTTTGAAAAAAAAAATGGGTACATGTAATTTAGAAACCTCCAACCAGCCCTGGGGGTAAATGTATCATACCCCGGTTTTCTCAACTCGCGGGAGATCGTAGTCTTCGCAGCTTAAATTTAAAGCGGCGCTGCCTTGTAAAGGGAGGTTTCCCTTTACAAGGCAGCGCCGCTTTAAATTTAAGCTGCGAAGATGCCGATCTCCCGCGAGTTGAGAAAACCGGGGTATGACACATTTACCCCCCGGTGTTTAATCAATGCAACCCATGTTTTATAATTAGGCCTCCCTCCAGACTAAACATTAAAATACTAGCATTCACGTTTAATAAACCTATATACCTCCCTCCAAACAACCCCAACAATAAATTAAATCGCATTTACGTTTAAGAAATATACCTATTTCCCACAACCATCACTGTCATTAAATAATTCCTATTCACATTTAAAAATAGACGTTATTTTTTTCCCAAACAGCCCCACTTTCAATTAATAGCCCCCAAAACATATTATGCCACAATAGTGCCCCAGTTCGTACAATAGTACGCCCAAATGATATTTGTCTCTTATTCCCCCCCCCAGTGGCATACTGTTTCTTATTATTCCCCCCTTCCCCGAGTGGCATACTGTCATGTCTCTTATTTCCCCCACCGTGGCATCCTTTCACTTCTCCCCATTTTCTATGTACAATCCTCCTCCCCCCCTTTATTGTACTCACCTGCATGTCTCTACTCGTTTCCGCTGTCGTCTGCCTTTTTCTGCTGTCCGCTCCTCAGACAGCTGCAGGACCCGGCCAGGACATGTAGCGCTGCGCGCGGCACATTTCCTCTGCTGGCTGGTTCCTGGGGAGGAGCCAGCCACCAGGAAGCCTGTCAGTGACAGGCTGTACTAAACTGACTGCCCTGGACGTGATCATGTGAGTATACAAATACTCACATGATCGCTGCGCAGGGGAACGGACCGGCCCAACTGACCATCGGCCCTTCTGGCAAATGCCAGAAGTGCCAGATGGCCAGTCCGCCCCTGGCCCCGGTGC
Organism: Mixophyes australis; assembly: GCA_036250195.1. Classification (NCBI taxonomy): domain Eukaryota; kingdom Metazoa; phylum Chordata; class Amphibia; order Anura; family Limnodynastidae; genus Mixophyes; species Mixophyes australis. Next base: position 2,485,935 of record JAVHZZ010000006.1, read on the forward strand.
TTTCAGACACACTGCTCTCCTGCCTACATACAGCTGCCTGATACAGTGGAGTTTGGATACAGAAATGCCGTCCTAAAGTGATAGTCTGCGGTTATCTGGAATTCCCCCCTCTTTAATAACCTGCTGCAGTTACCATAAATACAGGAACCAGCACCAACCAATCCGATACCCGACACCATTAGTAAATCTGCACTGGATTGGATCCTGTTATTTAGTAGCCAGTTAATGTAGTGGGTATAATTGCAGATAAAACTTGTCTGTTGAAAAGATAATGTCCACATGTCGCAAAGATTTCTTTTTATGTCAGCAATGCATAAGACGAAGCAGTATAACAATGAGGAAATACATTTATAGTCGCTGTGTTTATATTACATACTTGTAGATTGTATGATTGTGAGTCTGTCCATTAGATTCCTGTAAAGACAGATCAAAATATCCCATGATTTCCAGGGTGTGTACGACGCGGACAGTCACTCTGTATCGCCAACCTGGATAAGATCATCAAAGTTATTGATTATGAGAATGTCATTCAATGTGGGACACATGCCAACTTCTAGAATGTACAGAAAATAATATATATAATCCAAAATACACACAAGGGCTCATTAAAGATAGTGAAAGACTATGTCCACTTGTTATTGTTTATATTATTTAATTGATAATAAATCAATGTTTTTCAGGGGGTTTTGTTTAAATGCATTATTATTCTGCTACCTACGGCTTGCACACAGGAAATTAAATATGATTGTATTTCTGCAGAACTTTAAGGGCTAAAGATAGACTGTTCCTATGCTAAGTAAACCCACAGAAATAGGAACCATAATCCTTTATTGTAAATCGTTTGCCAACTGTGTTAATAAATAAATTAATTATTTTTCATTATTGAGTCATGTTCCAGAAACCTCTGGTCATTCTAGTTTTGGCATTTTCTGAAAATGCAAAAGAGTGAAGTGGGTTATGTTTCTACCTAAAGACAGCAGTGAAGGGAACAACAATACATTGTAACTAGTCATAATAACAATTTGGTAACTGATATGAAAAGAAATGTGTGAGCACTATTGTAAAGGTGGTTTTATTGAACCAAACCCCTCACTAGCAAAATATAAGGAGTTTTTTCTTTTGTTTTGGCCGGTAGTGATTCCAACCAAACAGGTAAATTTCATCACATCAATAAATTAACCCCAATTAAAAAAATCAAATGTTGATGCTGGATAAACACTACTGATGTGCATAGAGCTCCTGAACACCACAGAGCTTCATGCATCACCAAATGTAAGAATTGCTTCTTGCATACAAAACATCTATGCTCCTAAAATGGTATCCTGCTTGGGATCAAGGGGGTAACTCTGTGCCCCAGATTCTCTCCCCAAACCATCTTTGCTATAATCACCCATTGTCAGAGTTCGAAAACATTTTATCAAAATGGTGTTAGAAGTAGAATACAGAGTTTTATCACTTAATAACAAGTAAAAACATTTTATTCTGCAAGATTTACCAGCATGAAGTAATATTTACAGTGTTGCAATATAAGTTATTCTACTTTTGTGATTGCTTATTATAACCAAATATAAAAATAACTTTTCTTGATGAAACTTACGTGAAAAGTTCTGCACATCTCCAGTGTTTAAGTAAAATGTCTGACTGGTTGGTGCGATTCC
>JAVHZZ010000006.1:2495092-2502592 GCA_036250195.1 Mixophyes australis
ACACAGAAACAGGGGTAGCAGTGATCTTCTCTCTCTCCAGTCTCCAGTGACATTGCTTAGTGCCATTGCTCACACAGAAACAGGGGTAGCAGTGATCTTCTCTCTCTCCAGTCTCCAGTGACATTGCTCAGTGCCATTTTCACTTGACAAAAATTTACTGGAAATGACTGGGAATAAATATTATTAAGGTTAATAATAATGTAGGAACAAAAAAAAGCCAAATTATGTGATTTTAGAAAAAAATAGGGAATGTAGAAAAAAAATACAAGATCCTGCGCTTTTCCCTGATTTATATGGCTGAGTGTTGTTCCGGTTACAACGTTCTCAACCCATCTGAAATGATCATTATTCGGAGCAGTTATCCTCTAAAAGTCTCCCCAATCCTTTATCTCTCATACACCTTCTATATGCTGATCTAGCTTAGGTGTGTTCAGACTTTATATAACGTTCATATTGAGGACAAGGTCTTCTAGATTAATGTGAAGATGGGTTTATTTTAGGTGTCATCCCTTGTTACATACCACTAGAGTGCTAACGAAATAAGCCACTTCTGCCCCCACAACTCGAATATTATTTGCTGCCTGACTGTAGAGAGCCAGAGATCCCCCGCTCCAATCCACACAGAAGCAGTTCACATCTTCAACTTGTAACATCATCTAGAACACAAAAATTATACATAAACATTAAACTTTAACCACTTCAAAAGGTGATTTCCTGTTCTATAGTGAGATGTATCACCAGTAGGACAATAGGAAGACAGAGACAGTGATTCCACAATACAGAGGTCTACTGGTAAATTGCTTGCCGTTTGTGGTTCGCCCTCCTGCTACCCATCTCCCACCAGCTCCTTGGGGCTCCGGCTGGGTGGAGGAGCCACCTAGGAAAATAATTTCCGATGTGGGAATAGAGCGTTAAATAATTAAAAAGATGAATGCCAATAAGAGAGGAAGGATAAATACGATTACATACATAATACAAGAGGGCAGAATATTATATTACACAGTGTGAAAAGCCCTACTGCTAGCAAATATCTACCGCCGTTTTTCTGGATCGTTTAAAATTAATAGACGTATAGGATACAGACCCACCCCAAGGGGGGGTTGTGCGATGGTAGATAGTAAAAGTATATTATATATAAACTATATATTATATCTGCTATATATTTTATATAGACATTTAGAAAAAATGTTAATAAATTCTATTTATATATTACATCTTTTACACTAAAAGTTCTACTTATGCAGCGGCCTCCGTACATCACTACAGCAGAATGGAAGTTCAGCTGCCATGGTGATAAATTAGTCAGAAAATAGACTTATCTCTGCAATGACAACATTTCTGATAAATAGAGCCCTATATTTTTAAGAATTAAAAAACAATATGATATAATGATTGGTATTGGCATTAAGGGCCAGTTACAACCAGATGATACACTGCAATGAAGAACCAATGACCTATGTGTCTCTGAGGCTTCCTGTGTCTGTATTAGTGAGACATATGGCGGATCTTGCTGAATTCACATGACGATGGAAGACAATGTCTATTGACCAGTGCACTGAAGAGTAAGATCATTCTCCAAAAGGTTGGTGTGCTCCTCTAATATAACTCATTAAAAGGGACAGAGATGGACTCAGATGAAGGCTAATTATTTCATATTTCAGAATATACAAATAGTCCGCGTGAATTAAAGACATCCCAAATGTCCCATTACTGGAATAAGTACATTAGGAGACACTGTGAAAGTTAAGGCTTTTCTTTAATATCTTTATGAATATGTGAGTAGACAATACTTACACCCGACTTCTGTGCTATTGTAATGTTGTGCCCGTTATCGTCCGAGATCACATGTTACAATAGACAAGTAACAAAGTGGTATTTGACTAATAACCAGAGAGACAGAAACATTCAAATCCAGGAGAAATGGCGCATGATAAAGGAGCGCAACATGGGCAAATAAGTGAGCAGAGAATGAGGACTGAGAAGTTTTCACCTGACCTGATACATCCAGGTTACTGTACTTCACTCATGTTCCTGTTACATGTATCATCATCATCATCACCATTTATTTATTTAGCGCTACTAATTCTGCAGCGCTGTACAGAGAACTCACATCAGTCCCTGCCCCATTGGAGTTTACAGTCTAAATTTCCTAACACACACACACACACACACACACACACACAGAGAGAGAGAGAGACAGAGAGAGACTGGGGTCAGTTTTGATAGCAGCCAATTAACCTACTAGTATGTTTTTGGAGTGATTTGATTTCTTACATACCTTGCACATATGGGAGATCCAGGCCTTCTCACCAGTGTCAGTAAACCCATGGATAATGAATCGGGATTTCCGTTGGGTTTGAAATTGTGATGCATAAATTGTGTTGGGTTTAATAGCACTAACTTCCTAAATAAAACAATAGAAATATCCGGTTTAATATGAGACTAAGATAAAGCCACAGAGTTTGACATCAATTCCAAGTTAGTCAAGTCAGGGATCAAAGCATTCACAGTATTACTTTACAAAGAATGATGTTCTCTTCTATCATCATCATCATCATCGTATTCATCTCAGAATTCTCTAGGTCGCGTATGTGGTGTCAACAAAATCCACATTCTCAAGGAAACCTTTGCTCTGAGCTCCGCACCCGCTGTAGTACATTAGGTATTCATTGGGGGATAAACGCTGGAGTATAGTAAGATTCTTATATAGAGTTAGGCCTTAGAAGGTGTCAAGTTTTCTATGGGTTTGGTTTGTCTCACAAAATAAACCGAAATCCATTTTGATCACCATGATTGTGTTTCTAATTTATCATTCCTGAGGGTGATTAAAGAAATGGTCACAACCATGATTGTCATCTTTTGTTTTATTCTACCATATCTACCCAACATGTGGGACAAGGGGCATGGCCACATCAAGATGGGGTGTGGCTACATGACAGTGGGGGTGTGGTCACACCCAGGGGGCAGGCCTAGTGCATTTGATCTGCTAAATTGCCCCGTTCATTCCTCCCTTAAGGACAGACGCACGGCACCCGTCCATCGCTGCTCTGCCATGTGCCATGTGCCATGTGCCATGTACGAGTTCTATGCTACAGAGGTCATCAGTCATCGCTGCAAAAATGAAATGCTAATATTTGTTTTGTTTTCTGTTTCTATTTACTTGTGTATCTGGGACCAATGTGTTTCAAAAAGGGCCTTTCACAACACTTAGTGTCACCTTGGTGATGTCATTTTCTCTTTTTATTCACGTTGCCTGTCCAGAGACTTTCTGAGTTATATACAACAATTTTGGGTAATACAGTGATAATAGGAGTGCCTACTGGTTTACAGCACAGTAAAACATAATGGGTAATTTATTAACACCTACAGACTTATAACTAAAAGCCCACAATGTATTGGTGTTTGTGCAGAATGTCACCTTTCTATAAAAATGGTAACAGATAACAAATAAACACAATGTGTTGTCTTATAAATCAATAATAATGACTTAAATATATCATTTTATTATAAAAACATTTTATTTAAATATAACATAAACTCTGGGATTCATTTGGCTAATTAAACTATATTAAATATCCCATATACCATATATCACCAGGAACCGGTTGAAGTCATAAGAGAGGGAGATATTGAAATCTCGAGGGTGTTACATGTTAGGTCAGTGATTTATTTACTTACTTGAAAGTTATTAGGATTCTCTCTGGTGTACAGCAGGAACCGAGTATTAATCTTCTCAGGAGACCACGGTAAGCAGCTAACTGGCCTCTGTAGTGTTCCAGACCACGGAGCTTTATCTGTGAAACACCCCAGCCTGTCGTAGCAGACCTCTCCTAATACATATAGGGGATAAGAAGTTATTGATAAATATCATTTATAAAGCTCCAGCATTTTATGTAGTGTTGTACAATGCTAAACGGAGATACACACTGGGCCTGATTCATTAAGGCACGCAAAGCGAATGTATTGTGCGTTTGTTTAAAAACACGCGGAACTCGGGCAAACAGACGTCTGTAATAACTAGAAGAGGATCTGAACAAAACCATGTTACAATGCAAGGGGTGCAAATGAGTATTCTGTTTTGCACATAAGTTAAATACTGACTGTTTTTTCATGTAACACACAAATACTTGATAGCTTATTTGTACACTGAAATTTAAAGTTGATATTTGTGTGCTACATGAAAAAACAGTCAGTATTTAATTTATGTGCAAAACAGAAAATTAATTCGCACCCCTTGCATTGTAACATGGTTTTGTCCAGCAGACTGAAATAAGAAGTTTATCAAGTTAAGATCCTTAATGAATCAGGCCCATAGTCATTAATTATAAAATGATAATATATTAAAAAAAGTGTTTTTTAATTCATGAAATACTTTCATCAGGATTAATGTCTACTGTACATAAAATAAATTGTTACACTTGCTCCTGAATACAAACACATGTTCTAGCTGTATACACAGCCGTCATCACTAGTAATCAGCACTTACACCTGACCTGTAGCTGGTGCCAGTGATACGGCAGAAAATCACATACCTGAGAGATGCCCAAAGCTTGAATAGGAAGCTGCTGTGTGTGCTCGAGATTGGCACGCCCTGACTACACGCATATGCTCATTTCACCCTTGAGATTGTAGTCGATAGTGCGTGTACTTTACGTTTAAAGATAAATTGGATGGACTTGCATATAGTTTGTTTATGGGCATGCACAGTGCAATTTACAGAAAATACAGCACGTATCGGCATTCACATTCCTTAATGAATCAGGCCCACTGTGTTTAGTGTAAGTACAAAGTAACAAAGTGTAAATAGGGCCTTGATTATTCTTACAATCTAATCTGTGCAAAGTAATAAGAGCTATAAGGTAGGGGCTGTGTAAGGGCAAAGCTCACTAAATATAACATATTATCCTGGATGCTAACCCATTGTGCTGCTACAAATCGGTGCTGGTCATATCTTAGGCGTGGACTCTAATAGTAACCCCAGTTCTTACTAGGAAACTCCCACAAAGGTTGCAGGTCTGAGAAAAAGCCTTACCAGGCAGCAGCTGACTATGTAGAGGGAAGAGACAGAAATCAGGCAGAACAAGTTCAGAAACCATAGACAAGCCAGGGTCAGGGTCACAAGAAAACAACAGGAGTCAGGCCACAATCAGAAGAGCAGACAGAGGAATACAAACACAATCTGAATATAGCGTGAGCAGCTGAAATAGAAAACCACTGACATCACGGGCATGTTCCTAAATGCACGCTCACCAGCTAATACAACACATCATTTTATTTCCATCAACTCAGGTTCTGTTTCTGCTGATCCTTGTTCAAAAATGAGCGGTTGTGCCCAGATAGGCCCAGTTTATATACTTGCACCTGTGTAGGTATGATTATATAAAACTATCTGGGCACACCTTCTTGTTCATGAAGGAGGACAAGCAGAAACAGAACCTGGAAATGCAAAGCCAGGTTTGCTATACTGAAAGTGTGATGGCTGAACAAGGTCTTTGGTGGTCTTCACCCTTGATTGACAAACTCCATGGTCTCAATTTTATAACATCCATTTCCCAATAATAGGTGGCCCTGGCAGTGTGTATGTGTGTATGTATGTATGTATATATATATATATATATATATATATATATATACATACACACACACACACACACATTGTATATACGTGTCCTTTTCATGTAAATACCTGGACAGCACTAATCACAGAAGACTAAGCATTATCAGGGAATGCATTTCTACAAGGCAGTGAGAAACTATAGGACTGTTGGATGGGATGATGGAGAGTTCCAGAGAAGAGGTGCAGCTCTAGATGAGTCCTAAATGCACCATGAGAGGCTGTAACCATAAAGATGGTGAGCTATAGGTCCTGGGATGGGTGTTATGTGCTGATGAGAACATAATTACAGATGAGATTTTATAGGAAACAGAATTTTTTGGGAAAAATGATCGAGCAACCTCTAATGAAACATGTTGGTTAATGGCATTTCTTATAGGTATGCCCCCAGCCACAAGTTCCGCATAGCAGAACCTTAGCCTTCTCCTAACTCTTCTTTATTGGACATTTCGGGCTCATGCCAGCTGACATTAAAATGCATGTTTCTTGGCTCTGCTATTGTTGAGCTTTCCTGAGTTAACAATTCTGATATGGCCTGAAAATCCTTCTGCCTGATGTTTGTTTGCTGCCCTGACAACCTGTTACTATCCCAGCCCAGTACTGATCAAACCAGTAAGCTCAGGACCCTGACCTGTCTCACACTGTTTATGCCTTGTTCCCTCTCTAAAGCTGGGTACACACTACAGAAATTTCAACCAACTTTTTATGCCGAGAAATTTTACATGCAATCGATGTTACGATCGCTCTGTCCACAGACTAGCCTTGTTTAGGACGATAAAGGGAAGAGCGGACATCCCTTTAGCGACTTTTTACAGCCATGTTGTCGTGAGCAATGACTGTAATCTCATACTCACTGTTGTGGATTGGTCGGAAGTTTATACACACTGCACAGAGGACACGAGTTTGGAACGAAAATATTTAATGGTACGACCAACCAAATGAGGCGACAATCGTCCATTTGGGCAGACTTTCGACCGTCGCGTCACTGCACACACTGACCCGACTTTTGAACGAGCGGTCGTATGTCGGCTGATTTAGCCCATTATTGGATGAAAACTGTGTAGTGTGTACCCAGCTTAAGTCCTGCCAGCATCAGCTATTGTCTAGCAGAGCATATTATGTATAGGTTTTGTGCGTACAAAAAAATATTTAAAAAAAATACCTTGCAAAACTTTATTTGCTGCTACTTCCATAGCTTTTAGCTACAGTTGCCGTCATCATTTGTCTATGCCCAGTCTGAGTGCAAGATCAAAAGTCTTACGGTGTCTCCATGTTGTGTTATATTATCCTGCACGGACTGCTGTCTCTGCACTGCTAACACTAATCCTACCCTTTGTTTTTCATGTATTTACTCTACCTTGTGTGTCCCTAATTTATGTATGTCCTGTTTTCCCCACTATACAGCGCCGTAGAGCCCAGGGGCACCTACCTAATCCACAATGATAATAATATAATAATAATAACACTGGGGTTTATATTACTATTAGGAGTCAGACATAAAAGCACAGGGATGTCCAATATCATTTACCATAGTGGATTTATTATTCCTTATAATACGCACATGTCCTATAAACATTGAAGCGTTGCCATCAGAATTTACTGTTTAAACACATATTGTTTACAGGAGTTTATACATAAATGAACATTAGTATCCTTACAAGGGTTGGAGGGAGACTAGATGGGCCGAGTGGTTCTTATCGGCTGTCAAATTCTATGTTTCTATGTTAGTTGTGTATAATAATAATAATAATAATAATAATAATAATAATAATACAACAACTGCAAAACAAGATCTTACCTTTGAGGATGGACATTAAGGACATAACTGACAACAGATTATGTAACATCTGGAAAGGAGATAAAATGATACCACGGTGGTCAGGAGA
>JAVHZZ010000006.1:2507592-2612592 GCA_036250195.1 Mixophyes australis
TATTACCTCTAATAATAATATTATTACTACTACTACTTTTACTGGTACTAATACTCATACTACTATTACCTACAATAATAATAATACTATTACTACTACTACTACTACTACTACTACTACTACTACTACTACTATACTACTACTAGTATTACTGGTACTTATAATCATACTACTATTACCTCTAATAATAATAATACTATTACTACTACTATTACTGGTACTAATACTCATGCTACTATTACCTCTAATAATAATAATACTATTACTACTACCACTACTACTACTATTACTGGTACTTATACTCATACTACTATTACATCTAATACTACTACTACTACTGATACTAATACTCATACTACTATTACCTCTAATAATAATACTATTACTACTACTACTACTACTACTACTACTACTACTACTACTACTACTACTGGTACTAATAATCATACTAATATTACCTCTAATAATAATACTATTACTACTACTACTACTATTACTGGTACTAATAATCATACTAATATTACCTCTAATAATAATAATAATAATAATAATACTATTACTACTACTATTACTGGTACTAATAATCATACTAATATTACCTCTAATAATAATACTATTACTACTACTACTACTAGTATTACTGGTACTAATAATCATACTACTATTACCTCTAATAATAATACTATTACTACTACTACTTTTACTGGTACTAATACTCACACTACTATTACCTCTAATAATAATAATAATACCATTACTACTACTACTAGTATTACTGGTACTAATAATCATACTACTATTACCTCTAATAATAATAATAATAATAATAATAATAATAATAATAATAATAATAATAATAATAATAATAATATTACTACTATTACTGGTACTAATACTCATACTACTATTACCTCTAATAATACTATTACTACTACTACTACTATTACTAATACTCATACTACTATTACATCTAATACTACTACTACTACTACTACTACTACTACTACTACTATTACTGATACTAATACTCATACTACTATTACCTCTAATAATAATACTATTACTACTACTACTACTATTACTGGTACTAAAACTCATACTACTATTACCTCTAATAATAATAATAATAATAATAATAATACTATTACTACTACTACTACTACTACTACTACTACTTCTACTACTACTACTATTACTGGTACTAATACTCATACTACTACTATTACCTGTAGTAATAATAATAATACTATTACTACTACTACTACTACTAGTACTCATACTACTATTACTAATAATTCTACTATTGCTCCCCTTTTCTGACTCCCTTTGTGCCAGCCGTCTGTCTACCCTCCCTTTAGGATGTAAGCTCTTATGAGCAGGGCCCTCCTCCCTCCTGTCTCTCTACCTTCTCTTCTGCTCCAAATTGCTTTGCCTGGAGCCTCAGAAGTCATGGTATTACTCATTTATTGTTCTGTACTGATTTCCTTGTATTGTACATTGTTTGTATTGTGTGCGGCTCTGCGGAAACCTTGTGGTGCCTTATAAATAAAGGATAATAATAATAATAATAATAATGGCCGCCCATTCTTGCCTAATCAATGCTTGGAGTTTGTCAGAATTTGTGGGTTTTTGTTTGTCCACCCGCCTCTTGAGGATTCACCACAAGTTCTCAATGGGATTGAGGTCTGTGGAGTTTCCTGGCCATGGACCCAAAATTTCGATGTTTTGGTCCTCGAGCCACTTAGTTATCACTTTTGCTTTATGGAAAGGTGTCCATCATCCTGGGAAAGGCATTGTTCATCACCAAACTGTTCTTGGATGGTTGGGAGAAGTTGCTCTTGGAGGATGTTTTGGTACCATTCTTTATTCATAGCTGTGTCCTTAGGCAAAATTGTGAGTGAGCCCACTGCCTTGGCTGAGAAGCAACCCCACACATGAATGGTCTCAGGATGCTTTACTGTTGGGATGACACAGAACTGATGGTAGCGATCAGCTTTCCTTCTCTGGACAAGCGTTTTTCCAGATGCCCCAAACAATCTGAAAGAAGATTCATCAGAGAAAATGACTTTACCCCAGTTCCCAGCAGTCTAATCCCTGTACCTTTTACATAATTTTAGTCTGTCCCTGATGTTTTTCCTGGAGAGAAGTGGCTTCTTTGCTAGCCATCTTGACACCAGGCCATCCTCCAAAAGTCTTCGCCTCACTGTGCATACAGATGCACTCACACCTGCCTGCTGCTATTCCTGAGCAAGCTCTGCACTGGTGGTGCCCCGATCCCGCAGCTGAATCATCTTTAGGAGACGGTCCTGGCGCTTGCTGGACATTCTTGAGCGCCCTGAAGCCTTCTTCACAACTATTGAACCTCTCTCCTTGAAGTTCTTGATGATCCGATAAATAGTTGATTTAGGTGCAATCTTACTAGCAGCAATATCCTTGTCTGTGAAGCTCTTTTTGTGCAAAGCAATGATGACTGCACATGTTTCCTTGCAGATAACCATGGTTAACAGAGGAAGAACAATGAACTACTACTACTACTACTAATATTACTACTACTACTAATATTATTACTACTACTACTACCGGTACTAGTACTCATACTACTGTTACTAATAATACTTCCACTATTACCACTTCTACTAATAATAATATTATTACTACTACTACTACTACTACTATTATTACTACTACTACTACTACTACTACTACTACTACTACTACTACTACTACTGGTACTAGTACTCATACTACTGTTACTAATAATACTTCCACTATTACCACTTCTACTAATAATAATAATAGTTCAAATATTACTTCAACTAATTATACTTCTACTATTACTGCTACTTCTATTATTTATTGTAATAACATTACCTTCTATAGCTGCATATGGTAAACTGGAGAAGGACAAAATGAATGTAAGACTGATAATAACAATATTGCAATTGTAATGTATTTTGTGCTTATTAACGGAAGTTGTTTATGTTATTCTTGTAGTCAGACATATTTTCAGGAGACGTCATTTGGTAAATGCAGGATGTAAATAAGGGCAATTTCTGAAGAAACATTTTTAGATGTTACTATGATTATTTCATCACTCACCTTGTATATAATTCCTCCTTTGATTCTCTGTAATACTCTCAGCCAGATGTAACCACCTTCAGATACTCCGCATAGAAGGAGAAATATTCTGTCACCAACATATACTATAGCTGGAGCTTTGTCAAAAGCTTAAGAATTTGTTGGAAGAAGACGATTTAGTTCAGATCCATGAATACATCTCTCAGCCTGATCTGACAGTTACTGCTGTATATACATTATGTCATTATGTCACATTCTCCTTACCTGGAATGCAGGTATATCTGATCCTCTCTCCCAGAAATGATCTTTCATCCGGTGCTGAACTTTGAGCCACCAACATGTAGCACTAAGGATCACACTAGATTCTGATCACAGTTTAATGATTTGCGGAGCATTGATTATTCATTATTTTTTATATTTACTTAAGTCTGCCAATTCTCAAGAAAGAAAAACAACTCTATCAATTTATTCTTTATAATGCTATAATATTATAATAGCTACCTCATCTGAGATGTATCATCTGAAAATGATTGTCACCATGGCGATGCATTAAATTAGATAAAATAAATTAATAGAGCATACAAGTTGTACAAGTTACCACCATGATTCAATTAGATAAACATACATTATTAATCAAATAAAATATACAAGTATCAACCCTAGCCCAATAAAATACTAATATACTAATACTAATATAATAATACTAATATAATAATAGCACTAAATAGAATAATCAACAAAAGCATATACAGACAAGAATAAATATAATAAGGATATAACTGAGTTTAGGGTGCACATCTCAAACCCCAATGTATCTTATTGCTAAATTGTGTTTAGTTCTGATTCAAGGATCAATGTCTTGGGATTCATATGCTTAAAATGTCTTAAGTTCACAATTTTATCTGTATTCATACTTTCAGTTTCAATTTCACCACTAGATGGGGCTATTTCCTTGCATCCGTACAAGGTATCGGTGTTTATGTCACAATAGCTGCATCTGATAGTATCTTAATAGAGTTACATTGGATTCATAAAGATTAAGCTGCCAGGTCCAAATGTTTGTGATAATTAGCTTTTCCAGGGTTATAATTTGACGGTCACTGCCGCCTTCTCTTGGTCCCGGTGTAATCACACAAATACAAGTACCGAACTGAAGATCTCTGACCTCACTTATATTGTCCCTCAATTGCGGCTGTTAAAGAGCCTGGGGCCGTGCAGGACATTCATCAAATATCCCATATTAGCATCAGAAATCGGTGATCCTTGTATATCATAAATCTTGTGGTGATAGATTCTTCTGGTGGACGTCTCTACGCGTTTCTCCACTTAGTGCGGTTTCCTCAGAGATTAAAAGTCAATTAACCATGTTGTTCCTTTTAAACAAAAATGACCCAATTGGGTTTCATGGATGTTAATTGCTACAGGAGTCAACTTCATCCGTTTGTCAGATCAGTTTAAACTTCAATAATACTATATACATTACGTTCTATTAAATCGAAGTGACAACTTGGACGTCAAAAAAATAAATCAAAGATTACTTTAAATCCTCATTTAAAATAATATTTCTAATGATATCTTGTTGAATGGTATCAATTTTGTCTTTGAAATAGGTGGCAAAATCATGGGCAGTGAGGGAGGAAGGAGGAAGAGGAGGTGCAGGTGGGCAGAAAAGTGAGTTGAAGATGGCAAAGAGGCGACGAGGGTTAGAAGACTGGGTAGATGTTAGAGATTTGAAGAATGTTTTTTTTGGCAATTGAAAGGGCAGCGCTGTAAGATGAGAGGATGAATTTATAGAGGAGGAAATCGAGATACAAACGAGATCTTCTCCAGTGTCGCTCTGCAGTGCGGGAGCATCTTTGTAGGTAGCGGGTCTGTTTGTTGGCTGGGGATTGGATTGTCGGAGACTATATATAGTAGCTGTAACTGTATTGTCTAGGTCTAGAGTGTTTTGTTATAGAAAGAGGCCGCCTTATTAGGGCAGGAAAATGTAGACATTAGAGAAAATAGTTGTTTTAGTGAAAATGAGAAGTGGATTGGGTTAAGAATATTTAGGTTTTGTTGTGTATGTGTGTATTTGGGTGCAGGGGGATGGGCATGAGGTAAGGTGAGCCTGAAGGAAAGGAGGTTGTGGTCAGAGATTGGGATGGCTAAATTGGAGACACTAGAGATGGAGCATTAACAGGAGAAGACAAGGTCAAGGAGTGTCCATCACAGTGGGTGGGAGATGTGGTCCACTGGGAGAGACCAAAGGAGGAAGTAAGTGAAAGAAGTTTAGTGGTAGGAGAGACAGTGGGATTATCAATGGGAATGTTGAACTCACCTAGTATGAGAGTAGACAGGTCAAAGGATAGGAAATAAGTGAGCCAGGCTGAAAAGTTGTCAAGGAATTGGGAAACTGGTCCTGGGGGTGATAAATGACAGCAACATGAAGGTGGAGAGGATAAAATAGACAGATACTGTGAACATCAAAGGAAGAGAAGGAGAGGGAGGGTTCAGAGGGTGTGACTTGGAAGGTGCAGCTTGGAGACAGTAGAATGCCTACTCCATCACCTAAATGTATCAAGCTGAGAGTTTACCGGTGGGTTTGAAAAACCAATCAGATTCTAGCTATTATTTATTTAGTACATTCTACACAATGACAGCTAGAATCTGATTGCTTGCTATAGGCAACATCTCCACTTTTCCAACCCGCCGGAAAACTCTCAGTTTGATACATTTACACCCAATCTGTTTCCAGGTCTGAGAGTGTGGCTGAGGGAGAATCCCCCATAGAAAAAAAAAACCATAATGCGAGAGGAAAAATAAAAGGAGTTATTGAGGGGTAAAGGTGTGGAAAATAAAAATAATCAACAAAAGGATTATAGGCCGGCTTTAACCTAAGTGACGAGATATTTGCTGGCCACAGCACTGAAGGAGTTAACAGAAGCAACTCAAAATGTATTATACAGAACAGTTTCTGCTGACAGAAGACCAGTGTGTGACAGAGATCAGACAGATGAGGGGCGCTGGGACTTTGGGGGCGTTTCAGGGAGATGGCAGATACAGACTATAACATATTACCCATCTATTAATATATACATTAATCAGTGGTTATGGTTGCTCACAGTTCATGCATGGTAATTACCAATATAATATGTGACACATCAATAACTTGCATTTATTGGCAATATATAAATGATTGGATGTATGTCATGATGGGAACAAAAACAGCATGAAAAGATATTGTGGCCAATGCCCCTTTAGACCACGTATTGGGCAGACTGGATCTGTGCGTCCTGCTCTCACCTGGGAACAGAAGCTGATGTGCATGTGAATCTCTTCCGGAAACGCTCAGCAAACCTGTTACTAACTGAGCCCAATTCAATTCTTGTATTCATGAAGGAAACTGCAAATCTCTGTCTGTAGCTGATCATTGAATACAGAATACATCTAGTTTACAGAGGCAGATCCAGGGGCGTTGGACAATGACACATGGGGTGGAAGATGACTATTGAGGAGATACAGCAGGGAAGGGAAATTACTGTCTGTGCTGGGAGGAGCAGTGTGGAGAACGCTATGGTATGTGAATGTGTGGTACCCCAAAGCCCTGTTGAACAGCACAGAGGAGTACATAAACGCTTTTAAAATGCAGGGCTAGAAGGGGTTAATTGTGCTCCTGAAAACTTGTGCCCAGGAGTGATTGACAGGAGGAGGATGAAGGCCCTGATTGGCTGGGGAGTAACAGGAAGAGGGTGTGCAGGAAGGAGGAGAGAGAGAGAGAGCAGCATGGTAGAAGGAATAAGGGGGAGGATGTGCAGCCGAGCAGAGAGAAGATAAGCTGCTGCCAGAACTGTGACATTGCCAGCAAAGCGGATGGAGAACAGCTAGGGACACTCAGCGGGGCGCCAAAGACAATCTCCACTAACTGCAGAACCGTCTCCAGGTAAAACCCTAGCCTGCACTGTATTGCACACACCCCAGTGTCAGAGGGAAGAGTGATGAGAGAATCTATCCAAAACTGACATTGCATTCTTGTACAAGGAAGGATTGTGAGAGCTTTTCCCCCAGATTATACCTATACACAGGCTGCAGGGAACATTTAAGACGGTAGTTTCAGCTATATCCTGTGTGTGTGTGTGTGTGTGTGTCTGTGCTGATATCTGGACATTATACCCTGCTGCAGAGCACATGTGCTGATAATTATTGACTGTTGAGAGAACATCGCCATCTTGTGGCTGAAATGAGCAACAGCCCTGCTTTCTACTATAATACTTAACCCTTGATGGAAACCTCTGCAGGACATTGGAACACTACCCAAATTCCTGTGCACAGGTCAGCCCAGGACTGAGTGGAAAATATGGTAATGTTACCGGGGATAATATTGGTGCACCAAATGTTTTAGATGATGTTAATGTTATGTGATTTACCTAAGAATTGATTTATTGATATTGAAGGTGTGACATTCAGTGTTAGTGGTACCGCTGCAATTCAAGTTAACTCAGCAGAAGATGCTAAAAGTGGGGCGCCTGACCCATAGGGAATAGCACGGTACCCCACACACCTGTATAAGAAGTAGCCCTCTAGTGGGCGTGGCAGTGACCGTAAGAGTCTTGATGGGTTATTATTGATGGTTATTGCAACATCACTAGTCAGATATTGTTAACGTGAAAGTAGTAACTGTGATTACCAGTGTGCCTTATTAGACAATGTGCATTGAAGATGTTATCGTTATTCTGCCTTATACTCACCAGGTGTATGTTATATGTTAAATGCTATTGTGCTCTATGCTGATCAGACGCATTATTTTGTCATTACTATTGAGCTGAAGGGGTCAGTGGCGCGGTGGCTTACCAAAACTATCCTTACTGTATTCTCAATAAAATCAAGTTGTTTGACCAATCTTTGTCCCTTTCATTGAAGTATTTATCTCCAGACCACCGGATATCCAAAAGAGAAAAGAACCTGACTCGTATCTGGGAGACAAGGTAAGGGAAGGATTTCCCATCAGTACTCGACCACCACAAATGTGACATAGGATTGCCCAGGGTAGAGGCCAGTTTAGGAACACAAATGAGAACAAGAACACATAAAGGTCACAAACACACACAAGTGCAGTCATAACTGAAGAGAGACAAACAACCTATTTTAGTGATTTTGTAAAGCTGGAATGAGGAGGTAGAGAGGACTAGCACACATCACATCTAGTGCCCAACCAGCTGATTACACAAATGGACACAAAACTTTATCCAGATTTTTGTGAGTGACACACTACACTACACCACACCTCACTACACTACACTACACCTCACTACACCTCACTACACCTCACTACACTACACTACACTACACCACACTACACTGCACTACACCACACTACACCTCACTACACTCACTACATCTCACTACACTACACCACACCTCACTACACTACACTACACCACACTACACCACACTTCACCACACTACACCTCACTACACCTCACTACACCTCACTACACTGCACTACACCACACTACACAACAATGCACCACAACTACACTACACTACACCTCTCCACATTGCACTACACTACACTACAGTACACTACACTATACTATACT
The DNA here is from genome assembly GCA_036250195.1 of Mixophyes australis. Classification (NCBI taxonomy): domain Eukaryota; kingdom Metazoa; phylum Chordata; class Amphibia; order Anura; family Limnodynastidae; genus Mixophyes; species Mixophyes australis. The sequence continues at coordinate 2,516,250 of JAVHZZ010000006.1, forward strand.
ATACCACAACATACCACACTACACTACACCACACTACATCCCCTGGGCTTGGTCACGTTGCCTGTATTATATGCCCCCCTTCTCCCAACTGCAGCACATACCCCAAAAGTTTCCTGGTGTCTATCTTTATATACAGGGTTATTTTCCAATGCCCCCCCCCCCCCCTGAAAGAGACCATTATAGGAGACCAGCGCTGTATAGACAGAGAGAGATATTATAAGCTGGACGGCTCTAAGAGATATAAACAGAGGAGCAAAGAGAGAGGCTGACAAGTACCCATGTCTCTTATATTATTCAAGTGATTGGACTGAGCAATATTCGTTAGCTAGATAGGGGTAGTTAGTTATTGTGATTGGACTTAATCAAGAGAAAGCAGCAAAGTGTTCTGTTATAGAAGTAATATTTACAGAGAGAACATTGTCTTACACTCCAGGCCGCCAACTGCTTTATATTGGACCTGAAAGAAGAAGGGTCCTATATTCCAAATGCCTTGTGATAAAGCTGCATATAAATATAGATATATGTATTTGCTTAATGAGGACTGAATTGTTATTGTAAATGTTTATAGAGGTTTAAAGTCATTTAGATAGATATTGTATACAGATTTATATCAATATTAGGAAGTATTATGTAAGTGGTAATACAGGTACCTCAAGTTTATAATATACTAAAGAGATGTGTTTTAGGTTTTTATGCACAAAACATTGTAGTGTGGTTTATTTTGTTATGCTTATGCTATTGTATTGTTCACACTGTAGTAGTATAATTTTATATAAAATTAGAGAGACTAATAAGGTGTGAGAATATTTCCTTTGTGTGTGCCTGTGATCCAGTGTAGGGGGGCGAGGGTTCCTTGGTCTCTCTCTGGTGTTACTAACTCCAGAACACGACCCCACGAAGAGCCTACAGTACTAAGACCAATGTCCAAAGAGTCCATTGGCAGACCGGACACACAAAGATTAGTACACACACCCTAGCCGAAGGAAGGGGGTGTTACTTTTATATATTATTATCATGGTTGTTAAATATCAGACGTCTGTCATTTAAGTAATGCAAGATGGAGTCTACCAGGCGGTGTGGAGTCGGAAGATAACACACAAATATTTGATAGCTTTATTGTTAATTTGAAATTTAAAGTTCATCTCCCTTCCATCCCACTTTACCTCCCCCTCCAATGAAACATGGTTTTGCCAAGGTGCAAAGTTACTTCTTGTTTTTCTTTCCTTTCCTTAATGAATCAGGCTCTTAATGTTTTATATAAAGGTTGTTTCCTAAAAATGACTGAATAATGTCACTAAATAATGTGACTCTTTGATCATTTATTTCTGCAGGGACATGGTAAGTGATTGGATGATAATATCACATTACACTTTAAAGATTTGGTTCATTTTAGATGAGTAAAATAAACAAATCCACTTTGAAAGACAAAATACAGTAGAATTTCTTGTTTGTCTATTTATAGACGGGGGACAGAGATTCCACTCTCGAAAACTGCACGGATTGGTTTTCTGGGCAATATTTACTGACCAGAACTATGCGATGACCACGGGTCTTTCCCTTCTATGTACATTCTCTAACTAACACCTGGAACTGCTGCGGAATGTTCTGTGTCTCCCTCATTGTCACCGAGGATAATGTGCTTTATGTTCACTGCACTGGCCGCGTACGTCTCTTAGGTGTCTGCTCCCATTCCCATTCAGCAAACAAAAAGACATTGATCCTCTGCACTCACACAATATATTAGTCAATCTATTCTATTCTAATAAATTAGACATTAAATAATAAGTATTCACATTAGTTTTCCTTCTGTCTAAGCTCAGTCCCACATTCAATTATTAGCCCACACACCAACTCAGCACTAATTTAATAGTCCCATCTGCCCACCTTAAATTAATAGGTAGCATTATTTTTTTTTATAGCTCCCACCACCAAATAATCACCATCACCCCACCAATAAACTAATAGTTCCACCCACCATTAATTGATTAACCCCTTCTCTCACCCCAACATTACATTATTATCCCCTGCCCCCAAGACCATCCACATTACATTAAGAGCCTCCCCTTACATTTACCATCTTCCATCAAGCCCAAAACATTTCAGAGGCAGACTCTTTTTGCTGTGGGCACATGTGGGATGTCACGTGAAGGGATGTGTACCCCAGGTTTCATATAACGTCAGAGAGAGAGCGGTGGGTGCACATAGAAGGAAAGGGAGGTGAGGAATGGACCAGGACAATCTGCACCCGCATACAGTAAGCTGGCTGATCCTGGGGAAAGGGGAGGCCAAAATAATTGACAGTATATGATTCAACATTAACACCGATTGCTAAAAACACAATTTGCACAGATTGTCAGTGACAACAATTGAAAACGCATTTGGAAGATAATTAACCTGCACGATGGTATGAGCTCTCTTGAACCTAAAAGAGACAAGGATCCACAATAATAATAAATCATAGTAGTACAAGCAATACAGTAGTAAGAGCTCTTAGCCAGAGATCACTCAAGTCTGTTTCGGCCACACTCATACACACTTCCAACTACAGACAAACAACTAATAACACCGGTACATATAGTTCATATAGTTTAAACATTCGGGACCTGATTCATCTTCGGACATAAGGCCCTTTGCGTCATGTATGTTGCGTGGAATAGCTCAGTCCATGCTCTGAATCAGACTTTACACCAATGAGCGCAATTGCATCCAATTTTCCCAACACAACTGACACTTATAACTGCCTCGGACTTGGAGGGCAGAACAGGAGAGGGAAGGGGCAGATTGTGGGAGGCTTTGTACAGTAAGGTTGTAGCAGGGCAGATGGGCCCAATTCCAACTCTGGGCATATTGTACGTTTTTTTAGCCGTATCACTACCACCAGCTACAGGGCAGTGTCAGTGCCAACTGATAGTGATGACTGACACGGCATAGTCTTTGTATTAAATAAAACTACACGTATGCGTGCTACTAGGTAGTTAGGTTCTTTACTGTAAGAGTGATTAAGCTGTAGAATTCCGGATCACATGAGACAGTGATGGGAAATTCACTAACAAAATGTCTTTCTTTCAAGAATAGCTATAATTAATAGAGGAATGTCTGGGGTTTGTAATTGATCCAAAGAATTGATACAATTGCTATTTTGGATTCAGGAAGGAAGTTTTCCCCTTGTGAGGCTAAACTAGCAGCTATCACACTGAAGATTTTCCTTTCTCTGGACTGAAGCAAGTAGAATGTATGAATGGCTGAACTTGATGGACCTGTGTAATTTTTATAACCTAAACCATGTGAATATATATATATATATATATATATATATATATATATATAAAAGACAATGTATATAGTATACAGTATATAGTCCAAAAGATTCCCCTCCTGTCACTCTGCTCCAACTTTTCTTTTGCTCACTTCACAATCATTACTCCTACTCATGACTGGGTCAAGCTTCACTGTCTGCCACTTCTCCTCTCCTCATCCTCTGAGTCGTTACTATTGTTCCTTTATTAGCTCTCTCCTTCTTTGAACATATAACTTCCTGTCTTTGAATCCCTCTGTAACCCCTTACTTTTTCTATCTCTAGTTTCCTTATATATCAGTGGATTACTATGGTTACTGGATTCGTTTTCTAAGAATCTTTCTGATAACTAATGATCAATTATTAATATAGCAATATATTAAGAAATACTATATGTCTTAATTTTAATCTCTAATGTACTGTGTGTATAATGTGTAATATGTGTCTTTCAATCAGATATTGGGTGCAACTAGGTTTTCTGACTTGTAGCAGAATAAGATTGAACCAGCTGAATTGACCACAAGTGGACAGATGGTTTATTATGAAGTCTCTGTATTAGACTTGTAGACTCACCCAGTAAAGTGTATTAAATGTGTAGGAAAAAATGTTCAAACCGCAGGTTTTCTGGTGTTTTGATTTGCAGTTTGTCAAGCGATTTACTAAAGGTCAAACTGCACATGAAAGTACATGATTATATACCACATCTATGCATTGTGCATGGTATTTAGTACAAGGTAAGAACTTTAATTCCTTGATAGAACTTATAAAGTCGTGGGAACTAAGCTTCATGGAGGCAATACAACAACATTTTTCTACACCATCATAATGTTGATGCAGGCTTTGTTGCACGGTATGCTGGGCGAGAAGTGGAGCATGAGACAGCTCACTACATAAATGTAAGGTGACAGAAGTCACAATGGTAGCGAAGAATTCATAGAACACACCTACAATCCTCATGCACTTTATGGAGTGGTCGAGGAAATAAATCAACTTATAGAAAAACAGAAAGTGATTAAGCTTTAATAGGGTTCAGAAAGGCCCTATGACTGTGATTTCCTTCACTGTAGTTTTCCATTCATCTCGATCCTCCTAATCACAGCCCTTCTGTTAGTTTAAGGGTGTTCCAGGTGGGGAATTCACCTCTCTCCATATCCAAGAGGTACTGTGTGTGTGTATATATATATATATATATATATATATATAAATATTTGTATATGTGTGTGTATATATGTATATATGTTACAAAAAAAAGTGAAAAAAGCAATATAGGCGCTTAGTGAAGTGTGATACCAAAAGCTAAATAAATTCAAAATCCCATGTGTAAATAAATAAACACCATCAGAAGTGTAATGGATAAATATAAATAAATATAACATACATTTTTTTTAACAGCAGGCAGCTCCTTAGTTTTTAGCACTTATTTGCAAGTGCCCAAAGAGATCTAAAAAACAAAAAAAGAAGCGCCACACATAGTGTATCACAAATAAAATATTCTCCAAATGAAAACAAGTGAGTACCAAAAATAAGATAATAAGTAGCTTATCTGATGTAGTCACTCCAAAGGTAGATATGCGATAAGAGTCCTCTTGTATATATTCTTTTCACATCAGATAATTAGAAAATAAAATAGAAACAATGAGGCTTATCTGTGCAACTCCTAGAGAGAAAATGCAGATTACAAGGTTCCACCTGGGCAGGGTAGTTCAGGAAAATCAAGGAGAGAACTGAGAGTCTCCTCCACCTTGACGCGTTTCGTCTTGACAGACTTCCTGAAGAAGTCTGTCGAAATGCGTTGAGGCCCCATTACCTAGCTATATGCCTGTGTAGGTCACACTACCATCCTGGACATTTATTGTATATACCCTGATACTTCTGTGTGGAGATCGTTGGTAATACCTGTAAAGCTCTCCAGGGATCCATACTGGTACAAGCTGACCTACTGCCTAATTACAGATAAGCTTATTATTATTTTGCAAAATGTGATTGTGCATTTTATATGATTTCTGAATAAATTTTTTGTACATAAATTACTACACTATATGGCTCTTCTATCTCTACTATTTCGGTTGATTGGAGACTGTTAGCGGTGATTGTATGGGGACGGCTGCTCGAGGCTAAGAACTACTGTATACTGCATTTGCTGTCTTGCCTGTTTCTGACACACCAGACGGAGCCGAGATTTCATTTCGGAGACCCTGATACAGATAAGCTGGTTTTATATTACTTTCTGGTACGCTCCCACCTATTTGATTTGTTATCTGGTGAACTGTACTACTACACACATCTTCCACTTATCCCTATCCTTCTGTAGACATATGATTGGAGAATTATAAGCTGTGTTACTTCTGTCTAGTAAGCTCCACATGGGTAGCAATTACATCTCAGATTGCGGCATCAGAAATTGACTCTCTGCACATCAGTGGTTGTTACGTTTGAACACTCTGTCTAGCATTTGGATTTGTGAACTGGTTTAATTGCACTATTGTCGGACACCAACCCAGAGACTTGTATCACATCCTTATGCCAATTTATGCTGCACCCACCTTGTTCAGTATAATCTGTTAACATCACCATTGCGCCCTCCTTCTGTTGTACCTAATATATGTATATATATATATATATATATATATATATATATATATGTATGTATATATATATATATGTGTATACGTATATAGAAATAGAACATGTAGAAATGAATGTGAGAGGAGGAGATCAATTACTGAGATTAGCCCAGAGGGAAACCTTCTGGATTTATACTCTTAATACGTTTGTGCCCTGGGGACTAAATGAAGGTTGTGAAGTTACACCTTTTTTATGAAATGTTAAACTAGGCTTTGGTTTTTATATGTTTGTTTTCGAGAAAATACTTTTATCTGTTTTTATTCAGCAGGTTTTTTACTAAGCATGTATAAAATCAGTATTACTGTTATGTATAGATCCTGAATATAAGGTTAATTTGTGCAACTACTTAGAAATTAAGTGAACGAGTGGAGTGTGTTCCACCTGTGAATTAATTAGTAATATCCTAGAAATAGGTGAACATTGACACAAAGATCCACACCTCCTGACGAAGTCCTTAAAGATGAAACGCGTAGAGATGTTTGTGGATTCACTTTGACTTAGAAACTGCTTCAGATTGAGCTGTCCGTGTCTGGAGATCAGAACTGAGCTGTTGTGTTATATATGCCTGAAAATATTTACCATCTGGTACGTGCAATTTTACTGTTTTAAATAAACATTTTACTTGGTTAATGCACCATGGAAGCGCCCCTGTCTATTTGATATTATAGGAGTTGGCTGTTCCCCCGTGGAGATCGGGTGGTAGAAGGGAAGGACGCGCAGACTATATCCTGCTGGTGTTTTGAACTTTCGTGGAAAAGAGAGTTGTCACGAACAAGAACGTTTTAAGACTGAACTGTCTGTTATATATGAACTGTGCACACCGTTTTTTGTATTGTGCATATATATATATATATATATATATATATATATATATATATATATGTGTGTGTGTGTATATATATATATATATATATATATATATATATATATATAAATATATGTATATGTATATATATATATATATATATATGTGTATGTGTATATATATATATGTATATATATATATATATATATATATATATATATATATATACATATATATGTAAACTGTCAAAGTAATTATTAACAAATAAAACCCTATATTACCAATTAGTTCATTAGAAGGAACCAATGAACTTGAATTTTGTTTCTGTGCTTTAAGAGAATGGAAAAACACATACTGCACAATACTGAAATTACATAACAAGACACATGTTTTTAGTAAATTTCCATTATTGCACAATATCTGGATATGGCCAAAGAAATATTGGCTCTGAATATAGGGTCAAGATGACCGTCCAAGATGAACATGTCATTTTAATTATAGAGATTTAAATTGCCAGCAGTGATGTAAGCTGGGAAGGTGTGTTTTAACCTAAGGAGTAACATATTCTATAAAAGAATGAGTTAATCAAATATAAAGTGCCAATTGGCATTTGAGACCCCGGGCGTATGTCTGCTTCGTCCAGTATGGCTGTATCTATGTATAGTATCATTTTAATAATAAACTATAGAAATATTATATATTTTGGAAACCTGCTCATATCATTTATTATTTAAAGAGACGGAAAGAGAATATCTTATACAAGCTAGGGGCTCGTCCGGGATTTGAACCCGGGACCTCTCGCATACCACACCTTACTCTCTTCATGACTGCTTCGACAAGGGGGAGATGTTGATGACCTGCACTCCTCTGCACTGGTGAATATCAGATGTGTTAAATATATCTGTGCACCGAAGTGTATTAAGGTACCGAAGCAGTGAGTGAAGAGAGGGTGGGGGTGGATGCTGATATGTAAAGTAACCTAAGACCTTATTGCTAAATGTGTAGTAGTTAATTTAATGTGTTTCTGCAGAAACTTAGAAACGTAAGAAAATATTGTTAGTTTAAATGTTGCTAAAATGTGCTTTTCTTCAGTATGGACTGGCCACCCATAACTGGCAAAAGACATTTTAGTGTTTTAACACTGTGTATAGTTGTTTGCAAAGTTAAGAGATTTGACTTGCAAAGCTAATGTGTTAAATGAATTGCTTTTGCAGTATAGGCTGATAACCTATATCTGGCAGAAAGCGTTGTGATGTTTTGTGATCTACTCGGTAGAATTATTTGGGAAATTAATAAGTTAATATATGAGTAGAAATGCCTGTTTCTCGTGATGGACGCATCACTTAGATAAATAGAGACCCTAAGTCAGGATAGGGTATGCTGGTTTTAAGGAGAGAAAGGGCGTGCCCCCCCCCCCCCAGGCAAGAGAGTGCCTATAGAGTTTTAATCCTGATTGCATGAAAACTCTAAAAAAAGGGGATGCAAGGAAAAATAACAAAGAAGTTATAAAATGTGTTTTCCTGAGACTGGAATTTTTAATGTTGAACCCTAGATGTAACGAGAGATGAAATTCTCTTATAAGAGTAAAGTAAAAAAATAAGACAGTTAAAATGTTATTTAATTGTTAGTTTTTAATAAGTGATTTGAGCAGTCAAAATTGCATAAATTACAAACAGCAGAAATAAATATATAATGATGATACAGCCTCTGCGCAGCGTATAGTATTCTCATGTTTCATCTCTCTCTGAAAAAACTGAATGGTTTGAGGTTTTTTTTATATTATACTGTTGTTTTGCAAATGTTGGATATACATTGAGCTAAGCTTCCAGAGGACGGGACTGGTAAGAAGTAAATAACTGTCCCGCTGTTTAGATGTAAAAGACTTCATCTGTTTTTAGAACTGCAAACCTTACTTAAGCTGTGTTAATATTATTAATCAGTGAATTGTTTGTTCCATATATGATAAAATGATATGGTATATCTGTCTCATACGTTTGTAATTCTGGGGCTATCCACTCAGCTCTAATGCAATAAATGCTGGACATTTAATTTCTTTATCACCTTGGAGACAGAGGCGTAAATATGTTTGTTTTGTAAAAACAGTAGACTAAAGATAGTCTGATTTTTGTAGTGCCTGTTAAGACTTGTGTAATGATCAAATGTGGTTTTAAAGCATAGATAAATGTCCTGGTGCAAGTTTAGTGTTAATCTTGTAAGTGCGCATTCCAGAGGTTTTTTTTGTGTGTGTGATTTCAGTGAAACATCTGGTTTTAATAATGTGTCCAAATGTTAAATATTAAAAAAAAAAAAGTACACAGTTTTCTTATTCAGTAGTAAGCTTGTGATTGGTCGAAGTGTAAGAAAGTTTTTGAACATCATAAAAGATTGGTAGAAAATGATATGCTGGTTTTATGAATCTGAAAGATGTCCAGATTAAATTTAAGATTTAAAGAACTTCTATGGAGGTAGTAAGTAAATAAATAGTATTTTTTTACAGCGAGCAACTACAAGACAGGGTCACGTCCAGATTGGAAGGGACTAGAAATGTCTTTGTTGGTTGAATTGGCAGAGGGACATGAGATGAATACTTAAACAAGGTATTTAATGTGTGTTAAATAGTGATTTTGCAGATGAAATGTATGTTAAAATATTTTTAGAGCAATTACATAATATTTTTGTCATGAAGTGTGAAACGAATCTCCCATCATAGAACACAATGTGCGTGTGTTTAAACTTTGAGAATTCTTTGCTGCTTTGAATGAGAATAATTGTTATTTAAAATACGGCAACAAAACCTGTGTTATGTTAGCTTTATCAGAAAATAGTTGCATTGAAAATAAGAGATGGTTTGCTTTGAAAATAGCATCTGTGTAGTGGTTTACATAGTGAGATTTGTAACTGCATTTGTTGAAGTTTCACCATTTTACAAAGATGTCTCTCCTCCCATCTCCCTCATCCTATGGAATGAGGTGGATGTTTTATTCCCATGCCAAGAGGAGGAGTTCAGTATATGGAAATTTTCTGTGCTATGAGCGTAATCACAGTTTTGTACCACAGAACGGACAAATGATTGGACCTCTATTGATTACAATTATAGATTGCACAGCGTTGATTTTTAATGCTAATAAGAACATCAACAGGACAGTCTTTTGCTGTTACCAACAGGGGGGTTCAATCTTTATAAAGTTTCATAGACAGTTCTAATTATTTGTTATAATGTTTGCAGAATAATTTGCATTCTTTTGTACCCACAGGAGACCAGAAACCAGAAAATGTGAATGATGTTCTGCTGTGAAGATACTAAATAATTATTGTGTTTTCTTTCAGAAGTATCCAAGAAGGAGAAAATTAATTTATGTACTAAAAAGGTTAAATTGTTCGACACCTGGCCAGAGATAGTTAGATTTCCTAAAGGGTGGTCCTGATATTTGAACACCCTCTACCTCAGAATAAAAAAAAAAGAAAGAAAGAAAAAAAATAAAAATAAAAGCAGAACATTTATTTCTTGATATGTCACAATTCTGTAGCCAGTGAATACTAGGATTGTGAGCCAAAGCTGTATGCTAGATAAAGTTGAAAAACATTCCTGAATTCATTGAGGCATTTGAAGAGAATAAAAGACTTCAGCCTTTACCCCGGCATTAGGCATCTACAATTATAAGAAAGGTTTTCTATTGTACTGATGATAACACTGTTTTAGGATATTTAAAATATAATTAGTGTACAATTAGATAGGTAGCAAAAGCATTAACTTCATGTTTAAGGTTTATAGCCATAGCAGCTATTATTGTGGAAAAGACACAGGATATTGTGTTGTAGCGTGGGTTACATTTGTTTGTCCCTCGTGTTGTCACACAACTCCTGAAAAATGCACAGACTAGACATGTGTCTGTAGCAAGGTTTATGCTATGGGAAAATTAAAATTAAATTAAATTACATTAATTCTTCTAACATTATGATATGCAAATATCAGAATCTAAATTTTGCTACATCATTGCCTTAGAAACCTCACATGACAAGGAAGATAATGAGAGTGATTGAATTAAGTAAATGTGTAGGGTTTTCTGTATTACCAGACATTTCTGAGATTACATTAAAGAATCTAGATTAAAGTTTCTTTACTGATGAAAATGTTTTATAGATAAATGCATGAAAGCTCACTAGTGACAGTGACAGGATGTGCAATCACTATACATAATGAGATAATTGAAGCTAAGTTATTAGGCTTACACTTAGTTCACTTGGAACTTACAGCACTCATCAGAGCATGTCAGCTCGGTAAAGGAAAACGAGTAAACATTTACACAGATTCACGTTACGCGTAGTAACTAAACGCCGTAGTTTATGATTTTGGAATTATTTGAAAATATAGGGTTTACCTAATATCAACAGGAACACCTGGATAACATGCACAAACAGTCAAACAACTGATAGAGGCTATACAGTTGCCAAAAGAGGTTGAGGTCATTAAGTGCCAGGCACATACCAAACAGACAGATAAAGTCTTACTAGTCTAAAGTCTTACTATAAACTAATAAAAAAGTGGAAGTTGCTCAATCAATTTATAGGATATAGCAGGTGCGTGAAAGGGAGGGGTTATCTTGAAAGGTACAAACACACAGAGAGATCCCTCAGTGCACTGCTATAGCCAGCAACAGATCTGCCAGAAAACAAACTAGCAGACTCAGCAGCTCGAGAAGCAGCTTTAGAAAGGCAGCCACATACCCAGTTGATGATTTCACATGATATCACATTTGAGAACTTACGACAATGTCAGTAAAAGACTACATTGAATGAAATTTTACACATGGAAATTGAAACAATGTTATGAAACAAAGGATGAAATTTGGGTAGATATAGAAAATAAACCAGTAGCATTAAAAATGTTGTTGCTTTCTTTTGCAGAAGTGCTCATGGGTTAGTACACATGGGAGCAGATAACAAGATTAGAATTGTTATATCTTGTTGGAATGCCCAGAAAATACTACAGTTGCTAAGTTTAAATGTGAAATATGTATAATTTGTCTTAAGAATAATGAAGGAAAAATAGTTCCTAGTAAGGACAGACAGTTGCCTAATATAACCTTTTCAGAGGTTACAAATTAGTTTATTGATTTTATTTAATTAAGAGGAAAAAAAGTTAAGAGGGTTACAGTATGTGTTAGTTGGTATTGATCTGTGTTGGTGGGATGAGGCCTAGTTAACTGCCTCAGACATAGTGCAACTTATTGATAAGAAGATTTTGCCAGAATTTGTATGTAGATGTTGTTCACCCAGAGAGTTGACTCATTTCAGAGAAAAAGTGTTTTAAAGAATGTGTAATATGATGGGAATATATTCAAACGTTATACACTATATCATTCTCAAGCTTCAGAGAAAGTTGAAATAATAAATGGAGTAATTAAAGAATAACTAAGCTTACTAAAGAAACAGGAATGGCACTTCTTTAGTTTATCCTAGTATTAGAATCACTTCTAAACCTCTTCTCAATCTCTCTCCATATGAACTGTTATTGGACTTCAGCCAAGATACGTTATTAATCCACAAACTGACTTGAAGCTGCATCATGATCTAACTGTGGAATATGTCATACAGTTGTCTGAACAGTTGCAGAAGCTTCAGAAGGTCCAGAAGAACACTTGAACTAGGACATTTAAACAGAAGCAGCTCTTGGGCCTGCACACAGAAGATACAACCTAGAGACTATGTTATGGTAAGAAATCTCTTACATTCTGGTTCCCTTACATATCGATGGGATGGTCCTACTAAAGACAAGTTCTATATGGACTCATACTGCCATAGAGGTTGCAGAGAAAGACACTTGGATCCACAGTTCCCATTGCAAACAGGTCAAAGACCCAAGCTTAAAGGAACCAAAGGACTCAGAACTGAACACAGATAAAGAGACTGAGTTATGTTTAAAATAACTCTTCAATCAAGATGGAAGTGATGATGTATAATCAGCTACAAGGCTATCGACTTATGATGCAAAGAAAATTCAACCTTGCTGCCTTTCTTATAGGAACAACGATATTTGAAGCCTCAACACGTTATTTATATATTTTGGAAAGGAATTGAGGAGAAGTTGGTAAGGTGATAGCCCATCTGAAATAGTAGATGAGGATGATTTTAATAAGACCATTTCTGCTTCTTTTCTTAACAGGAAAGCCAGGAAATTTAGAAATTGTAAAGGATTACCACCAATTCCAAAATGTATTTGTGAGTATTGTGGTACTCCACCAAAAGAAAGGTGTTTAATATGGTGGTCTGATAATAATGAATATTGCTAGAGAGAATATCCAGTTGACCGATTGCGTGTTATGCTAAGTGAAATGTTAGGAGTAACAAATTGTTGGATGTGAACTAAAACTCCTTTATTGAGTAAAAATATGCCAATGTAACCATTTCCAGTACCTTATGAGGAATGACACATATTAGTCCTGATATAATATGTCAAGAACAAAATTGAGATCTTAGTGATTATGGTCGAATTGTTGAAAGTACATATAACTTGACTAAACCTCCGATTATAGGTTTAGCACCACATATAACTGAATAAATGTCTTTTTTGTTTACTAAAGCAATAAATGAGGTTAAAACGCTAACTCCTCAGATAAAGGACAGCATCAGGTGTATACATTGCTGCCATAGAACAATAAGTACTTCAAGTTGTAAGAGTAGCATGAATAAGTGTGACACAGTGGTTACAGTGCCCAAAACATATGGGCCAGAATATAAAGAACATTGTACGTTTGATGTAGACAGAAATTTAGAAAATTACATAAAATGAGAATGCTAAACTAAAGATAGAACTTTAAACAGATGTAATGAAGTGTGAAATATATGTCATCATATCTCTTAAGAGTAAAATATGTACACAATGCACTTTGTATTAGTATAATCAATTTTTTAAGTATACACTACCAGAACCAGACTCAGACAAGGAGAACACAATACCACAATACCAGATACAAAAAAAAAAAAATGTCACATGGGTATGATAATCTCAACCATGGTGTTAGAAGATTGTGGTTCATTTCTTTTACCAGGAAAACATTTAATATATATATATACATATATGGAAAATATGCATTTAAATTAATTATGAATTATGTTGTTTAGGAAAAATGGTTCCTCAGTTTTATACAGTGTAGTACGATGAGTTGAAAAATATATTATTAATAAAAATATGTTCTACTCCTTAATAAGTCAGTAACACATACATTGGGTATAAATATTGATAATATGTTTACTTATGGAAATTATGAATTTATGACTAATCAATATGAAATTGTCAGGATTTAATTGATAAAGTGCCTGAAATTTATCATGATACTTTTCATTATGTTGGACTTGAATTACAGGTATTTAAATATGAACTTTTACAACATTGAGTAGTTTTGGACTATTTAACGGCTCAAACAGGAGGATAAAGTTTAATCCTTGAGACTGAACTTGGAATCCATTGTTTATTACCTAATCAACGACACTTCCAATCCAGAAGCTGTAATTACACGTTATATAAACAACGCCCATAATATGAAGAAGGATTTTGATGACAAAATTATTATAAAGACTTGATGAAATGATTCATCATGGACATGGTTATAGCCAAAGCATATGGTTCTTTGGACTTGAAAAGTGGATATTTAACCTAATGTATATTTACATGAAATTTATTGTGATAATAATTGGGGCAATGTTATTTCTGTATATATACTTGTTTAAAGTATGGTTTGTATTGTATACAAATATTTGCGAGAGTCAAACCAATCCAAGAACATCAGTGCTGACAGAAATATATACTCCCATTCAATTAATTATAGTCACATGAAAAAGTACCTTTTATGTGTATATAAAAGGGTGGGAAACTGTCGAAGTAAATATTAACAAAAAACCCCCTATATTATCAATTAGTTCAATAGAATGAACCAATGAACTTGAATTTTGTTTCTGTGCTTTAAGAGAATGGAAAAACACATACTGCACAATACTGAAATTACATAACAAGACACATGTTTTTAGTAAATTTCCATTATTGCACAATATCTGGATATGGCCAAAGAAATATTGGCTCCGAATATAGGGTCAAGATGACCATCCAAGATGAACATGTCATTTTAATTATAGAGACTTAAATTGCCAGCAGTGATGTAAGCTGGGAAGGTGTGTTTTAAACTAAGGAGTAACATATTCTATAAAAGAATGAGTTAATCAAATATAGAGTGTCAATTGGCATTTGAGACCCTGGGCGTATGTCTGCTTCGTCCAGTATGGCTGTATCTATGTATAGTATCATTTTAATAATAAACTATAGAAATATTATATATTTTGGAAACCTGCTCATCTCATTTATTATTTAAAGATATGAAAAGAGAATATCTTATACAGTACGTAAGTGTATATATATATATATATATATATATATATATATATATATATATATCTATATCAGAGCTTTGAATACTGCTGATCTCCTGGCATGATGCTTTGTAAGTTAAATTGTGGTTTACAATTTGCTAAGTTTGATGGTTGTGACTACTTTGGATATATTTCTGTCATTATTTCCGTCCTAATGCTCTCTATCTTTTACTGTAGTAATAGTTTTACTATTAATGGGTAAAGATTTAGAGAAGAGGCAAATTTCACGGTTTTATGAATATCAGCATTTTGCAGTTTGCTGAGATCACATTTCGGAATTAGGAACAAATGCTATTTTAAGATTGGATTTTTAACTTACATTTTCCATTCCATCACTATTAAAATTTCCACTTCAAGCCCTGCATATAAATATAGATAAAACTTGTACAAAACCATCTCCTACTCCACAGAGTTGTCTGTGTTGTGTGAACTGGAAGGAGTTTTAACAGATAAACAAGTCTCTCTAATAGGTTTTTTCATTATATGTGGAACGTCTCAGTTTGTCTGTCTTGAAAAACCACTTTTTCCCCAGCGAGACAACGATTATTACAGTCTAAGAGTAAAGGTCATTGATCTGGTTTAGCTGCTCACATTTTCACATGTAAATTAAGGCTGAATTTGCACGTATATAATTAATTGGATGAATTAGTATTGTGTGAGGATGATGTACACACTGATGAGGGCGAATATGATGACAGTGTAGATTGCAGGTGCTGAGATCTAGCTGAGAGAAGGGAGCTAGCTGATGCTGGTATGCTTGGTAATATTTTGGGTAGAATGGCATGTTGGCAATTTTATGTTTTTCGACAGTAAACTTTCACATTTATTAGAGAGGTGTTTTTTTTTATCAATGTAAAAGCTTGTTTTATGGATTTCAGTTTCCCTGATTTAAACCCACTGTGTCCTTGAGCAGAGGCTTTATTAGATGACGAAGAAGGACGAGTATCATCATGACTGGTGCCAGCAGCTGGTTGCCTTATTGATGCCGCTGAGCTATGGCACTGGAGACTGACAAGAACACTGCTACCAATCCTGTTTCTCTATGAGCAATGGCACAGAGCAATGTCAGTGGAGACTTATAAGAACACTACCACCCTCCTGTTTCTGTGTGAGCTATGTCACAATAAAATGTCACTGGAGACTGCCAAGAACACTGCCACCCCTTCTGTGTCTCTCTGTGAGATGGCGCTGGATCTCCATGGAGGGCGGTACTTATAGGATCCAAAAGTTGCGAGATCCGATGACGCAACAATGACATTTTGCCTCGTTTACAGTTCAGAGGGCGTGAAATTACCGAGCCGGCTTGGCTCGATATTTGGATCTGTGATGTTCGGGTGGCAAGACATATTGTTAGGTTTATTGGCTTCTGATAAAAGAGACCCTAATGTGTATGGTAATTTACAATGTAAGTTACAATGGGGCAGAGTGATGTGAGTGATTATTTTCTGTACAGTGTTGCGTAATATGATTGGAGCTAAATAAACAGAAAGAGCCGGCAGCCCCTTGGACAGGGAAACTGTCTATAGAGGCTGTGTGACTGTGTCTATCAGACCACTGTACACTCATGTGAGCTCTGTCTTTGTTTTCTTAAATGAAGTACATTTTTTTTTTCAAACAAGCAGACAACAAAGCAAAATACAAAAACATAGGAGTCACCTTACAAATACAAAGTAATAACTTGATATACAAGATGTATTACATTATAAAATAATACAATATAAGTATTATAACAGCAAACACATCTTTACAAGAACTTATAGATCATAAGTATTGTAGAAATATTAAAAGAATCACATTAACATGTTCTTAATGGAATACAATAAGTAAACACCTGTAGGTCTGAGCACTCAGTAGTATGACCAGAAGAAACAAAGCTTGTAACATAATTTTAACATTTCCAAATCAGGTGCCAAAAAGTACCCAAAACCCACTCTACACTTAGGACAAGTTAAGCTTGAGCACTCTCCAAATCTCAGTCTGTGTAAAATATATATCTGAATTATACTGCTGATACTTTGCTCATAACATCGTCTTCACTTGGTCTAAAACAGATCCTATATCATCTTCCCTTTTCATCCAAAACAATTGAAGTTTTTCCACATCCAAGTCCCTCAGCAAAACTTATATATATATATATATATATCATTTATTGTCTTTTGACTCATACTTTAGAGACTAATTTTCATTGGCGATGCCATGAACTTGGGTTTACCATTTTCAAATTGAATTTTTATGTGTGGAAGTTGGAGACATTTGAAAAATTCTGTTTTGGAGCATTGAATTCCAACTGTATTTCTATAAAAAATATATATATATTTTGCATATAAAGCTAATATAATTGATAGACAGACTCTCCAAATTGTAATAGTTTCTTCATTTTCCCTTTGTTCCCAATAGGTTGGTCCTGATCCACACCTAGACCACCTAAACGTGTATGTACTGTACCCCAAATACAGAGAACTTGAACAATAAGAGGGGCCATGTGGCTTCAGTTTCCTACTAAATGAGCCTGTAGTGGTGTATGACGGAGTCCTGCCTGGTCCAATAACAAATGTTTTAATAGACTAACTCAGTCCCACAATGTGATGCTCAATATTATAATTTAAAACATGGAATGGATGACCCTCCAAAAGCACAAGGTCTATGTAAGATTTTTTATTTCATTCTCACCCTTTTATCTGCCAATGATAAAGAGAAGGTATGTTGGTCAAATGTAATAAACATCTGCCCTGTTATATAGCTAGGTGAATATTATAATACATACATCCAATACACAAATACATACAAGTAACATATAATATACACATTTTAGTTGGATGAACTTCTTGACTAAGTAAAATCTACATGTTACTATAGGAGGCAATTTCTTCCATATGGGATTAACACATAAGTGATCAATTAATGCAACAGAATTGTCAGTAATATAATCTGTCAGAGTTTTTGAGATCCAAATACCTAAGTACTTGAATTTGGTCAGCCATGGTGGAGAATAAAGTGTAAGATATCTTGCGGACAATTACTATGAATAGGCAGCATAGTTAATTAAGACCAATTGTTTTTGAAGCCTGAATAAAATCTAAATTTCAGGCAGGTTTCTGAAAGAGTAATTTGCATCCGGAAAAAATAATAAAATGTCATTTGAAAATATAAGAATGACATTTTATAATTATACACACCAGAGGTTCTATTGCCAGTGCCAATAACGTTGATGATAACGGGCAGCCTTGACGTACCCCTACCTAAAGAAAATGTATTGGTAACATATCCATATACTGACTAGCAATATTAGGACCAATAACAAAGTTTTGTAAAACCTTCCAAAGATAAGGCCACGCCCCTGGATCAAAATCTGAAGGCGTTTCAAGAGATTCAACCACTTCATGGTCACTCTCATGTTTCAATTGAAATTTGTAAATAAACACCTAAGGTTTTTAGAAGTGGAGCTATCAGGCATAATACCACATTGATCAGGGCTTACAATTTCATTAGTTATATTATTTAAACAAGGAGCTAATTATTTTGCTCATATCTTAACATCCATTGCCAACAAAGATTGTGGTCTGCATGAGTCTGGATATACCAGATTTGTACCAGTCTTGGGAAGGACGATTATAAGAGCTTCCGACATGGATGAAGTCAGAGCTTTCTCATTATAAAACAAATTGAATGTTTCTAGCAATTTACTGAGAACAATCTGTTGATGCTTCTTGTAAATCTCTGTTGCTATCGAGTCCTGGGGCCTTACCATTTGGTAATGAATCCTTTCCCGCTAATGCCAACCAAAAACAGATTGAGTTTCCAAAATGTATTACCCTTTGTTAATGTGAAGTCTAATGTAAATATAATGAAAGAGGGATCAGAATTTCCTCTAGGCAAATATTCTATAGATTGATTTTCCTTGCAAACTGTGTTTTTACAATCCTCTAGAAACGGTTAAGTTATCCTAGATGAAATTACCACTAATGCTAACTAAATACTAACTAATGCAAAGCTTACCCTCACCCGGTATACATAACCCCAACTCAAGTGTACGTTATTATCCCCGACCCAGAGCTCTTATTAATCCTTGTAAAAAAAACAAAACAAAAAATAACACTGCTCCGAAACCTGACTCTAAAGAGGGGATGATCTTTAATTAATTAATGTGCTTCATGCTTTAAATAAGTTGAACTTTGTTTTAATTAGACAAATAACTAATGAATAAATCCCATTTAAAGATATTGGTATATAGTCCACAATCGTGCTGAAAACATCATAAAATAGGTTATTTGAAGGTCACTTTCTCTGCATGGAATATGTACAATATCTTTGCACTTCTCAAAATTGTATTCCTGTAACAAAAATTTTAAGCAATTATAGTGCGTAGAGATGCTTCTGGCTGTGGAGCGTGGAACGGAATGTAAAGTGCTCTTTGGTTTGCAAAATCTGTTACTTACCTGTGTAGACCGCATAGCACCAATACCTGAGTTACCTTATCCCTTTTTTTTCTTTTACAAAATACTATTATGTTTTGTACTTGTCATTTGTGCTATTAGCTATCTAGTTGCAGAAATACCCAGGTCATTCGTTGCATTCACCAGCAGTATATTATTTCCAAAACACTGACTGTTTCCAAACACATTTTTCGGTACTTACCATTAATGCCAGTGCCCTAGCTATGTGATAGTATACACAGGAATTTAGTTGTGATATAAACCAGTGTATTTATGAAAATGCTACAAATGGAAAACATTTTTGCCAGGAGTAAATGGTCGCACATTACCAAGAAACATTTACTCAAAGTCTTTAGTGATTCTTACAGCGATAACATAATGTCCGAGAGAAAAATGTGTCAGAACTTGTACAGCAACCTCATGTCGGTGCTAATGAATGTAATTATTAAATCAGCAAACTGACACCGAAAACCCTCCATGGAAAGAGAAAATATGTTCACAACAAGTCATAAAAATGTTTCTTACATGAAGAGCCGACCAGTTCTACAATTTATGAGCAGATAACCATGGAAGCACCCGTATTACAATGTAGTATCTCCAACTGACTGAGATCGGCTGGAGTCTTGGAAAAACCTTGACCAGTGGGTAAAATGATCAAACTCTATCAGCTGAAATCTTTTCCAGCTCAAGTTTAGTTCAATTACTCTCACAAAACACAGTCAAATACCCCATAAAAATTGCATAAGTGCTGACATTGCTAAAAATGTAGCAACAATGGATAATCCCAAAGTTTTAGGATTAAGTTAAACAGTAAATCAGTTATAAGAGAAATATTCTGTACTATGTTAAGTGTATTTTTATAAGGATTTAGAACACAAATTCAGTGACAAATATAAAAAGGTTTCATAATATATTAAACATCAATAATATGTCATTAATTATTCATTTTTCAGTTTGCGGTAATGCGTCTAGTTCTCAGCCAGAATACGTGAGTTTCCGAGGAAAGTTGGTGACATTTGTAAAGCTGTTACCTTTGGCATCGGCCAATGGGAGGATATGTGCAGAGCACAGTCAGTCCTTGGTAAGAGCATTGGTTCGTCTAAACCACACAGCTGACCACTGCCAAATGCATTCATTTATAAATCTGCAAGTGCTGCTTTTTCTGCCTTTGTATAGAACAGAACCCTGCGCTGTATTTGTACATTCATAACCCACATTTCACAGAATCTATAGTGTATAGAGAGGGGACAATGATGGTGGTGGTGATTCTGTCTGTGGTGTGTTTGGGGTATAACAGGGGAGAAGTCCAAACAGAACATAAATTATGAGGGGAAATGTGTGCAGAACACTGATGGACAATGTGCCAAAAAATTGCAGCCAACTCATTTTATAATTTCATAGTTTGTGGAACAGTTTTCAAAATTTTGCCAGGGACAGAGACAATCTATTAACCAATCCAAAAATAAATCAGCATTGATGGGAACAGTGTCTAAAATACTTGTCTGTTGACTTTATCGGGTAAGTCTATAAACACAACTACATGTGTTCATATTGTTACTATGTTATACTTTTTGATACAATTTCAAAAATTGCATTGTCATTTTTAAACAATTTTTTTTTTAATTCAGAACTTTTTTTTTGTCGTTGAGATCGTTTACGGCAACCAAACCCAATATGTATTTCTGCCATCTCCTGCCCTCCTGTTTCCCAATTATCTACTTCAGAAACTCCTGGATTCCCTCAATAGAAATCTTCTGAAACACTCATGGATCCTGTGAGTTACGTGATTCAGTGAAACCCGATCATATAAATGTTACAGAGTTTTATTTCCTCTGCTGAGTCTCTCTGTCAGTCTCTACACTGGTTGCCTCTTGTTCAAGGAATCCAATATAAAATTCTGCTACTAACATTCAAGGCCATTGTTTGTTGCACCAACATACATCTCCTCACTTGTCCCAAAATATCTTCCAACTCGGCACTGAATATGTTTTACCTTTGTATTCTAGCTGGACCAATGTACAATATGATGTAGCACGTACCTTTGTGTATCAAACCATTGTCCCATAGATTGTAAGCTTGTGAGCAGGGCCCTCTTACCTCTCTGGATGTATGTATCACCCAGTAGTGTTTTATTACTGTTTGTTCCCAATTGTACAGCGCTATGAAATCTGCTGGCGCTATATAAATAAATGTTGATGATGATGATGATGATTGGCAAAATAAAGAATGTAGTTTACAGTGTGATCCAACTGCATGTATCTCTGTTCTTTAATAAACAAATTATCCTACAAACATATAGCAGATGCAGGCATATTAGTCCAGACCGAATAGGTGATGACTCCTGATGTGCGAGAGCGTCTTAATCTCCTTGGTTCAAACGAACGTTCGGTGACCATCCTGCAGTTTGTTGGAGTGATGACGGTAATATATGCGTACTATACGCTTACCTCCGTGGACGAACAGATGCCTAGCGGATGGTAAAGACCGATCGGTGGATCCACTCTGAGCCATCCTGGTTTGCGGGAACTTCTCTCTCCTTCTGGTTACAGGGTGAAGCTTGACAAAGATTGGCAGTGGTCCCGTCGTGAGGGGGCGTGTACACGCTGTGAGCTGGTCTCCATAGAGCAGTGTCTGTGATTGGTCATAAGATATAGATGTTCTAGCATGGAGACCGTGGAGAGGTGGAGACTATATCTCCCTCATCTCGAAAGAAGAAGCCAGATGGACTTTCAACCTCAAGACTTTGACCCCAATAGGACTAAATGTAGATTTTGATTTGGGCACCTTTTTAAACTCCTAGTATACACATGATTTCATTCTGCTTCCCCAACTTGATACATTGGGATCAATATGTTAGTTTTAATTATACCCCTGTCCATAGTGACACCACCACCTGCCCTGACACATGTATTTTAGATTTGTTTACTTCAGTTTATTTGTGAATCTCATTCACTGATTCGCTGCCATTTATGTCCATCTATATTTATGTATATCATTTTTTTTACGCACAATCCAATCAGATCATTGCTCATGATATATTGTTCCATTTTACCATTTGTCCTAGCTGTGTCTATACATTCAACAATACAGCTGCCGGATTACTCAGACAATCAGTATGATTATTTGGACAATCAGCAGTGTTCAACTGTTTGATCGTTTGATTGTTTAAGTGTTTAATTGTCCAATTGGGATATCTGGACCTCATAAATACTGGTTAGAAAGACCAGTTGGACTTTATTAATCCCTGAGGAAGCCCACTGGCTGTAGCCATGGGCGAAACGCGTTGGAATACTGTCCGATCACCACCACTGCCTCTTATCATCTCCACGCAGTTAGTGCACTGTTTGCACTATCTAGCATGCTAGAACATCTATATCTTATGACCAATCACAGACACTGCTCTACGGAGACCAGCTCACAGCGTGTACACGCCCCCTCACGACGGGACCGCCACCAATCATTGTCAAGCTCCAACCTGTAACCAGAAGGAGAGAGAAGTTCCCACAAACCAGGAGGGTTCAGAGTGGATCCACCCACTGGTATCTACCATCCGCTAGGCATCTGTTCATCCACGGAGGTAAGCGTATAGTACGCATACATCACCAGCATCACTCCAACAGGCTGCGGGACGGTCACCGAGCGTTCGTTTAAACCAAGGGGATTAAGACGCTCTCGCACATCAGGAGTCATGACCTATTCGGTCTGGACTAATATGCCTGCATCTGTCATGTAAGTCTCTTTTGGACTTCTCTTATATATTTGCATTTTTGAACATTCATTTCAACTGGACATTAGCACCCTCTTGTGCATCTACACTATACGTTGCATCCCGCTGTTATACCAAGTGAACTTCACAGCCCCGCAGTGGGTTATAGCACACACTTGTGTGCACTTTGCTCGGTGTATCCCACACCTTGTTCTATTGTTGCATTTTTCTTTATACACAATCACAAGCGCCCGGAACCTGCATATATCTATGCATAAATCTAGTCTTCGGCTGGGAGTTTAGGGATCTCCACACACTCCTTTTCAGGTTCCCATTTGGCTGCTGTATATATTTGGAAGACGCGCAACCCATCCCGTTTTTATAATCTATAAACATATAGCAGATAAGATGGGGCCTCAGACATAGGTCATGCGGGTTACTGAATGTTTGCTAAAAATGAGGTGTAAAAAGAAATGAGGCTCTGACACACCTTATATACAGTACGATTTACCCTGGTGCAGTGTAGCGGGTTCAGAGCCGTCTGTTTTAGGCACTAGAACGGTTAATGGAGCTCAACCAGCTTATCCTGTTTCAGCATTTGAAGATCTTTTGACACCTGTCAGTTACAGCTGAGGACACTCCCACTCACAGGAGTAACTGAGTCTGATCACCTCTATCTGGGAGCATCGTACAAGATTCAGATGTGGAATCAGCTACAAGGTGAGTAGAACAGAAACCACCGAACTTCTGCCTGATTGTGAAAAGAATTGAAGAGTAGGAAAGGAAATATTTCTTTATTCCACATATGATCAATATTTGGGGACACATTGGAGGTTATTTAAATGTCCGTCAGTTTAAAAGAAACTTTGGACTTGCCCAAGTGTGCCTAGGAGTGTGGGTTTATGGTGGAATATTGGGGTTTGACCCATTTTGCATTTCCTTTTGTGAAGTGATATTATTGCAGCAGCTTATGGGGATGGAGATGGGGCATTTGTGGGGTGTTCCATGTCACGTGGAGGGCATGTAGTCATTTTTGCTCCACAAAGTAAATTTATTTTGCACCATCTCAGAGCCAGCCGCCTTTATGCCCTGAACTATACTTTTAATGCCTCCCATTATATACCTCTGTTTTGGGAGAATAGTTTCAGGTGCTCTCTGAATAATGTAAGTAAAAGAATCACACACAACCAGCCACCTAGTCCTGGTGACCACTCCGCTCTCTGATTATTTTGAGCCATTAATGAAGTTAAACTGAGGAGTAAAAAGAGAAAAGTATTAATTAATGAAAGTTCTGATTTTAAAGTATTTGGAGGTTGGAGGGAACTCTACACTTTTACCCTTCTTGGTCGCTCCAGCACACCCCCCGAGAGGAGGGCAGGCTCCCACTCTTATACAACACGTCTCACTGTGCACATTAATTACCTCCATAACTACACACAGACCAATGACATCTAACTCTTTATATGTAAATTACAGTTTGCAAATATCTTGTAATAATCTTTATAAATGTGGTGACCTGATGTCTGGATTAATAACAATGTCTTAAATATTTCGAGCCCTAATAATAAAATAGATCTGTGAAAAATGATGATGATCAGGGAAGATCTTGGAAACATTTTGTATGGATATAACGGCTTGGACAAGAAAGTTGGCCACTTAGCATTATATTATTATTAGGCTAAGGTTGGTATGTTAGGTAGATAACACCCGATTTGCAATGTGTTCATGTTACATGGTACTTTGTACAGCAAATTACAGAACATATGATGCAACATGTATATTACATCACTCACCATGTGATATGTCTGTTCCCAGATGCTGGACAGTTTGGTCTCCATCTTCTCCATGTTATCATTTCTACAAGGTAAGAGATCTTGTCTTACAGCCAGATAGGTCATCATCATATCAAATATTGTAATACAAACCTGTAGATTCACTTAAGAAAGACATTTTATCGGCACACAAGACTCTTCAAATGTGATCATTTTATTTAGATTAATGTTCTTACATTGCTGTAGACCTCTGTATCAATATAATATTTTTTCAAGAAGAAGGGACAGTGCAGTGTGAAATGCTGATATAAATGAAATTATTACATGTGACGAGTTGGACTCATGGTGCATTTTTGCTCCTTACATAAATATCTCAGGCTGCAGTTATCCCTATTTTACCAGTCCCTGCTGTGAGTGTATTTTCAGTGTATTATATATACAATATTTTTAATATAATAATGTTTTGAGAAAAAGGGACTGTGCCATTGTGAGCCGCATTCTGGGCAATTTTTGTTCCTTACGTAAGTTGATCAGGCTGAATTAGTCCCTGTCTTTACTAGGCCCTGGTGCGAATGTGTTTTCAGAGTATTATATATCACCCTCTCCTGTGTTTTATTATGGAGTACATGGAATAACCAGAGTTGCGGAAAATCAAAAATCAAATACAACATTCTCAGTGTTATAATATTGGATAATTAATCTTTGTGCACTTCAGTAAAGAGTGACCCTTCAACAGCTAAATGACCATATATATATATATATATATATATATATATATATATATATATATATATATATATATATATATATATACACACATACTGCAATGTATATGATCACTATAAACACATCTTCCAAATCCTCAGACTCTCCATACCTAGAGGACATGTAGATAGGACCTGCTCTATACATTCATAGAAACATACTGTATATTTTGTATCGTCTTTTTAGGAGAGGTCTGTTACGACAGGCTGGGGTGCTTCACAAATAAAGCTCCGTGGTCTGCGACACTACAGAGGCCAATAAGCTTCTTACCATGGACCCCTGAGCATATTAATACTCGCTTCCTGCTGTACACTCGAGAAAGTAATAACTATTTTCAAGTAAGTTCAATAAATAACTTGCCTCCCCCATCCCTGCCCCATCCCACCTCTCTAAACAGAAGGAGTCACAAGTGTAAGATGCGCACAGATCTGAACATGGAAATATACAGCATTGTAGACGCATGCGCAGAACGGAACTGCGCATTCTACTATAGAAGATGGACATAGTTCCCATTCTGCATTAGCCCCAACTTATTCAATCATTTTCTTTGCCATACAGAATATTGAAGAGTGAACAGTACTTAGTCCTGATCATTGTTTTATTTAGGAAGTCAGCGCTACTGAACTTGACACAATCTCTGCATCACATTTCCAAACCACCCGGAAATCTCGATTCATTATCCATGGATTTGCTGGCAGTGGGGAGAGGACCTGGCTGGCTGACATGTGTCAGGTGAGCGTGTTACTAGGAATTGTAACATGAGTAAAACATATTTTGCTATTAGATAAAGACAGGGTCCAAAATACCATGAAGTCCAAAATAACATTTTATGTAGAGAACATATTTTGCACAATAAATACACAATGGAAATATGGACTTTTTGTGATTTTGTGCTTCATCATGAAGTTTAAAATCAGAAAGTTAATGGTTTTCTGCAGCTTAAAGCATTAAACATTAAACCTTGTGATTTACTCCACCTACCTCATCTCAGCTGATGGTCTCCTCCGAGGTCTCCTGATTCTATGAACAGCTGCTGCTGTCCCCATACTGACCTCCCGCCTGAACACTGAGACCCAGATTTGGTCCCCCATCCTATCTTGTATTGCTACTAAGGCACTGACGGGGAGAGAGGGAACAGCACTAACTCTCAGGGCATCAGGTTTACGGAGAAGAGGACGGTTCATGGACTGGAGAGGCAGTGGGATCAGTTAGGGACAGTAAAACAGGATGAAGGTAGGTAGTCCAGGTGGTGACTGACCTTAGGTACTTTAGTACTTGGGGCAGCAGCAGTTGATGTTCGGTCCAGGAGTACAGTCATTGAGGTTAGTAGTCCTGCAGGTGGGGGGAGAAGGGCAAATGATAACGTTTGCCTCCTCAATCCAAGGTAAACACGTTACTATTATCCTTTATTTATAAATTGTCTCATATTGTGCAGCTCTGTACACTGAAGGAATCATGATACAAATAAATAGCAAACAACTTAAAACAAAAGATACAAGTGGCCCTGCCCAGAGGAGCTTACAATCTAAGTGATGCGGGGAACAACTGATCCAATGTAGCTGTTGGTGAGTGAAGTGGGTGCTGTAAGTCAGCAGCGTTATCAGACCCCAATAATAAACCAGCGTTTGACAACACATCTGTCTGTGCAGCTATCGGTGGGTTGGGACGGTTGGAATGAGAGAAAGTGGAGGGTGGGAAGAAGATATTAAAGTGTCTTCAACTTTCTAAGTATGTTTTCTGCTTAAGGCCGTGCAACATTTATCTTCCTGTGAATATTCTGCAGTTTGATCATCTTCTGGAGATGAGGGGTCTGATTCATTAAAGAAAGTTAAGTAAAAAAAAATTGAGTAAGTAGTCTCCTGGACAAAACCATGTTACAATGCAAGGGGTGCAAATTAATTTTCTATTTTGCACATAAGTGAAATACTGACTGTTTTTCATGTAGCACACATATACTTGATAGCTTATTTGGACACTGAAATTTAAAGATGATATTTGTGTGCTACATGAAAAAAGTCAGTATTTCAGTTATTTGCAAAATAGAAAACTAATTTGCACCCCTTGCATTGTAACATGGTTTTGTCCAGGAGACTACTTACTCAATTTTTTTACTTAACTTTCCTTAATGAATCAGGGCCGTGGCCTTTAGATTTAAACATGGAAACACCTGTGTTGTCCTAACTAGATCTGTATTGTGGAATGTCGGGCTCCCTACCTTACTAATGGTAATGATACAAGAAGTTGTATGTTCCCCTTTACTCCCCCTGTTTCTAGGCCATGTTACAGGTGGAAGACGTGAATTGTTTCTGTGTGGATTGGAAAGGTGGTTCCCAGACGTTATACACTCAGGCAACTAATAATGTTCGTGTTGTAGGGGCAGAAGTTGCCTATTTCATCAACACTCTCTTGGTATGTAACAATGGAATATATCTCTCTCTTTCAGAATAATGTCTGTTTTACCCAGTTTGTTTATTAGTTTACTGTGTTTGTCCCCAATTGTAAAGTGCAACGGAATATGTTGGCGCTATATAAATAAATGATGATAATGATGATGATGATGATGAAGTAAAGGACACACAGATTAATCTCTCTCTCTTCTCATTGACCCAAATACATTCTGGATTTCCTTTCTCCAGTCACATAATTACATTTTATGGTCTTATTTATAAGAATTTTCATAAGTTTATTTTGTGTGAGAACGAATTTAAAGTGTTACAGGAGACAATTGTTTTTACAAACTGTTCCAGACTCCAACTTCTACATTGATAAAGAAAAGAAAATGTATGTTGTGTAATCTGCTGTTATACACAGAGCACTGAAGTCACTTTTTACACTAAAGAGAAATTGTGTTTATTCCTGTGTGTGAAATCTGTCACCTTTAAATTATTAAAATACTCAATATTTTTATTTATTCATTAACTACTTAAAGTGTTAATTTTTTTTTTTTCAGACTGGCATAGAATGTAACATTTTTGGATTTATTCTTTCTTATTTTTAAAGGAGAAGTTTGACTACCCTCTGTCTAATGTGCACCTCATCGGACACAGTCTGGGGGCTCACGTAGCTGGGGAGGCTGGGAAGAGACGACCCGGAATTGCCAGAATAACCGGTAGGTCCTGGTCAGTCTACAGATATTTGAGTATTATTCTGTCATTGAGAGATTTATGCAAAAAAAAAAACAAGTGTGACAATTTCTATTTAGTCCTCACAGGAGGGGGTCGGGGGTTGGGAAATTCCTTCCTGGCCCCAAAATAGTAATAAGATAAATGCTTTCGATCAATCATAAACCCCATAATGTCCTCTACTGATAGCTACATAATCCATTCTTGTAGGAATGGCATCAAATCCATTTTTACATGATGTTAGTGAATCTCCCATCACTGTCTCATGTGACCAGGAATTCCACAACTTAATCACTCTTACAGTGTAGAATCCTTCCTATCGCTCTTACAGTAAAGAACCCTTCCTAGGCTGAAGGTGGAACCATCTTTCTTTCATTTGAAATTGAAAACCCCTTTTAATCTGTATGGCTCTCATATGAAAAGTTAACTAGACAAATCTTTGTATTGACTTATTATATTGATTATATTTATATACAGTATATTAGGTCACATTTAGACTCCTTTGTTCCAAAGTAAACAGACCTCGTTATTCTCACCTCTTTATTTAATGTAATTTTCCATTCCCTTTATTGATGATGTTTGTCATCTCTGAACCCTCATATGTCCTTCATACTGTGAGGTGCTAAAAACCGTACCCCATATTCACCATGTGGTCTAACCAGTAAAGTCTATGGCGGTGATACTATCGTTGCGTCACTTCTTTAACCATTTTTGTGCATCCCAGGATTTATTTTGCTCTTCCTGCCACTGCCTGACACTAGGATTGTACGTACGATGGTGCGGAGTCCTATACATAGGAATCATAACTATTTACCCATGTCATGAATCTGTATACAGGACTGGATCCAGCTCAGCCGTACTTCCAGGACACCCCCGCTGAGGTCAGACTGGACCCGTCGGACGCTCTTTTTGTTGACGCCATTCACACAGATGGATCTTCAACAATTGCAAACCTAGGTAATGTGGCTAATAAACTGTACGGTTTGGTGTAATATTTATGTGTATATATGTAATGTGATGATACCGGACAAATAGCTCGTTAAATTATATAGTAAATTATTATTTTATTCACTTAAATCATCAACATTCCAGGTATTCCTATGATACAAATATATAAATACAGTCTGCTTTCTATACACTGTTTTATACCATCAGGTTTGTACACTATGAATGTAGCAGTGGTTTCTTATCTCCACATTACTTGCAAATAAAGACGTATATTGTACATTTGTATCTGTAAAGGCAGCGCAACCATTCATATGTGTAATATGTGCAAGCATGTGTAATATGTCTACCTCAGGTACTCCAGACGTCCTAGAGAGAGTAATAAACATCTCTTGTTACGGACCAGGCAGAATTCCGAGACATCCATCTTAACGGAAAAGCGGGAATGGACTTATGCTGTCCGACGGATATCCCTCAATATGCTAGCATATAAAGAATACAAAATAATGGTCATAAACTAGTAAAAACCATATTAGTATTAGCAAAGTTGTTAAAAAGGGAACTCAACAGCACAACCAATATACACAGTTCATATAACATTCCCCCCTAATTAGCAGCAGTTCCCTATGTCCCATGAGAGTTTTCATTGTCCCAACAAAGTTGAGGCTTTAAATAAACACTGAAAAGGGTGATATGTGGATTATGGACATAAGTCAGTATAAGAATGGGTCCAGATAATAACAGTAACTGGAAGGATGAAGCTGCTCCTTAGTGTAACGTCCCCAACAAGGCCCAATCATGGATAGCGAATGGTGATGTTGATGTCTGCCTATATAGTCTTGGCTGGAGAACAATTTTCATCATCATCTGGTTCTTTGTGATGACTTCAAAGGAGAACAGGGCATGATTATCTTGAGACTTACAATTCAATCCCAACCCTCTAACAAGCATGAATACACATGGAGGAGTTATGGCAACAGAAACGTTTAGTAAGATACATATATGATTCACACAGTTCCTGGGTGGTGGTGACAGGAACCAGGTGAGAAGTAGATCGAAGATAATCATCTCACGTGCCCCCAACTAGGCAGATCCATGACCTGTGTAAATTATATTTGACTCTTTTTAAACTGATGAAGTGACAACATATTGCATGAAGTCCTACTGACATTAAAACAATTTCCAATGAAACCAGAGAAAAGTTCCTAACCTACATAAATATAATATCTTTTTCTATCTATGTAGGTTTGGGAGGCTATGGAATGAGCCACTCAGTCGGGCACCTAGATTTCTATCCAAATGGAGGAGAACAAATGCCAGGATGCCAAAAAACTCAAGTTTTGGCACATGGAAATATTGATGAAATTATGGATGGTAATTATGATTCATTATAAAGCAATTATGAAATAATGTTTGAGATCTTCAGCCAACAATAACACTAAGATTAATGAATTTCATGTAGTATATATATTAGGTTGGATGTGGAAAAATGTATCCCGTGGTGTAAATTATATGGATTAATAAATTGGCCACCTAATTACACTTGGCCTTGTCTACGTAATTCTCAATGAATGCTTTGTTAGTAACTAATATATTACTTTTATTATACTAAGAATTTGCAACGTTTTTGCATAAATATGTTATACAGGTATTATGCACAGGCTTTATACACTTTATTATAAGCATATTATTTAAACTGTTCTTAGTTCCTGGAGACTTAGCTGCCTGCAATCATCTCAGAAGCTACAAGTATTACACAGAAAGTATCCTTATCCATGACGGATTCATCGGGTACCCAGCAACATCATATAGAGCTTTTTTGGGAGTAAGTTACAAGCAATATCTTTAGCACATTGGAAATAAAATAGTCCTATTTCAGAAGTTACCTTCTACCATCTGTTACGGGTGTTTTTTGGACATACATGCAGGGGAGGGCTGACAGACTTCAACCTGGGGGGCAAGCACACAGCACTGGCCAATAAGTAGCGGCCCATCCTTAAAGGGTGTTTTTTGGTACAGTATATATTTATCTATATAAAAAGAGGCTATTTTAATGTTGCTTAATCCATATATATATATATATATATATATATATATATATATTTATGACCAGGCCAAGAGCTGGATTAAGGCTCTGGGGGGCCTGGGCATTTTAGACAGGGTAACCCCCTATGATGTAGCATGGTTATCATTTTAGACACATAAACAGGCAATACTGTGTGCACTACTGTTAGGTGCACACAGTTCTCCCTTCACGAGCAGTACACGGTGAAGCGGGACATACCTCCCAACTGTCCTAAGCAAAACAGTCACCCAAATTCGGGACTGTCTCACCAGATTCAGGACAGTTGGCAGACTGTCCTGCTCTCTCCTACCTGTCTTGTCACTGTGACCACTTGTGGCTGCTGGTTACTTTAGCTCATTTGCTGGTTTTCTGGATCCTGGAATGTTGGAGGCCCTATTTGAAAAACAAATGGGTATATGAAATTTAGAAAACTCCAACCAGTTCCAGTGTTAAATCAATAGCACTCACGTTTTATAATTAGGCCTCCCTCCAGCCACAACATTAAAATAATATTCACATTTGCTAAATAGAACTCTTTCTCTCAAACCAACCCTGACATTGGATAGCAAACACATTTAATATACAAACCTATTTCCCTCCCTCCAAACAGCCCCAACAATAATTTAAATATCATTTACATTTAACAAATATTACCATTTCCCACAACAATCGCAGGCATTAAAAAAAACAATCACATTTAAAAAATAGACCTCATTTGCACAACCAGCCCACAATTAATAAATAGCTCCCAAACCACCCAGCATTAAATTAAAGGTCTAATTACCCCATTATAAATTCATAGGCCCAACTATTAAATGAAATTGCCCCACCATCACCCCACAAATAAAATAGCACCCAATAATTAGCCCCCACCTGCACTCCACAATTATATTAATAGCCTACCTCCCACATTATATTAAGATGCCCCCTCCCTCCCACACTACAGTCATTTACTGACCCCCCCCCCCTCCCCACACACAAACACAACATTCATTTACTGGCCCCTCACTTTCTCTCTCACACACAACACACAATATACTGGCCCCATACTCATATATATATATATATATATATATATACATACACACACACACACACATACAAGATGCTGCTGAGTCACACACACACACACAATGCTACTGACACACATACATACATACATACATACATACAAGATGCTACTGACACTGACACACACACATACATACATACATACATACAAATTGCTACTGACATACATACATACAAGATGCTACTGACACTGACTCACACACACACACACACACACACACACACACAAGATGCTGCTGAGACTGACACACATACATACGGGCAGCACAGTGGCTTAGTGGTTAGCACTTCTGTCTCACAGCACTGGGGTCATGAGTTCAATTCCTGACCATGGCCTTATCTGTGAGGAGTTTGTATGTTCTCCCTGTGTTTGCGTGGGTTTCCTCTGGGTGCTCCGGTTTCCTCCCACACGCCAAAAAACATACTGGTAGGTTAATTGGCTGCTATCAAAATTGACCCTAGTCATTCTCTGTGTGTCTGTGTATGTATGTTAGGGAATTTAGACTGTAAGCTCCAATGGGGCAGGGACTGATGTGAATGAGTTCTCTGTACAGCACTGCGGAATCAGTGGCACTATATAAATAAATGATGATGATGATGATGATGATACATACATACATACATACATGCATACATACATACATACAAGAGGCTACGGACACAAACACACACACACAGCCCCGCACTTACCTTGTTCTATCCGCGCTGCACGCTCTGCTCTGCAGTCTTCTGACATGGGACGGCACCTATCACGTGGTGCGCGTCCCATGTCACAACAGAATCCGGCTTATTGGGAGGGAGGATGTGCTTTCGGCAGCCGGCCAATGAGAAGGTGGCTGGTCCTGGAGAAGGGGCCAGCCACGGAGCACCAAGTAAGTGAAATTAGGGCCGGCCCAAAATAGTGTGTTTGGGTCCGGCCCGGGGGACATCTGCCCCCCCCCCCCCCGCCCCCGCCCCTGCATACATGTATTTATGTGCTATTTCGGGATATATGGCTTCCACATAGGTTTACACGGTTTCATGGATGTAACATTCCATTGATGGGCCTATAACAAAACTTGTGGGATGTGATGGCGATCTATCCCCAGGGGGCCCCTGCTTGGCTCTTCTGAGTGTGCATAGGGGTCAGTGTACACCCAGTGAAGTGTTGGGCTTTCAGTTCACAGCAGTGGCCCAAGAGCAGATGGACTTATTGTGCCCTAACCTACAGGCCCAATAATCACCACACAACGACTATAGTTCCTCCACTAGTAGTGTGGATGAAGATAAAAACTTATTGTGTACATATTGTAGCAAAGGCAGGTATTTATCTGACAATCTGCGAGAAAGAATGCAAACAGTGTTACACATTTATGCAGCAGTGCACTTAGGTTGAAGATAAACAGAAGAAGGACATATGTGTGACAAAATAAAAGTATACAGTCTGAATAACTTACATGCTTTGGAAGTGTCTTTTCCCACAGCTACATGATATGTCTGTAGTAAGAGTAATCAAACAGAAGCAGGTGATAAGAACTCCCTTTTAATGGGAAGGTGTCATCTGCCCATCAAGCTAGGGCTGTAGGAGGAGTGTCAAGTATAAAAACCTGTTTGTTTCGGTGTTCAGGGTGACCGATGCTAGAATAGCTGGCTGGTGTCTAGAGAGCTGGTCTCTGATCATTTAGTGTTTAGGGCCACAAGAAACTGTATAGAATCTTTATGGTGTCAAGTACTTTAACATCCTAACATTAAAAAAGTAGAAAGCAAGAAGTTGTTGGCGTGTGTTTCACCAGAAGTGTGCTCTTGCCACAATACATGCAGTTACCGGTGTAGATATGAAGTGGTGAGAACGGTATAAGGTCCATTCTGCAGTATTATGATTGAAAATGTCTTGTTTTTCCCCAGGGTGCTGGATTCCCCTGCCCTAGTGGATGTCCACTGATGGGACACTATGCTGATATGTATTCTGGAGTCACATCGACCAGTCAGACGTTTTACTTAAACACTGGAGATGTACCAACCTTTTCACGTAAGTTAAAACATATTTTTTGGCCTGTTGTATATACATAATACTAGACTTCCTAAAAACGTGACCAAACACGTAGATTTGTATGTCAGGCAAATGCCGGACCGCATTCAACAAGAAGCAGATGTGAAGATACGTCTGGTGATGAATACAGGTCTAGGTCCACAATACACTGCAGGATACATCTAATATATATGAGGAATATAAAGTCCCAAAGCGCATAGGAAAAAAAAAATATTAAATGTTTGTCACTTGGTAATATAGTCATTAATGAGAAGACATTATAATTTTTTTTCCATTTTTTTATTCCATTGAAAACATTTATTAGGATGTTATGACTGTACATAAAATGCATTTGTTTATACAAAGTGGATGTTTTTCTCCCATTGAATTCAAGGTTGAGTTCATAGAGACCGGTCAATAGGATGTAATGAGATTATTTGTTATCATAACATTGGGTGGACGGATGAGCTCTGAGCCTACTTCATGGCTCTGAAGCTGGACATTCCCCTTGCGGGCAGTGTCTACATCTACGGACACACTTTGGCCATTAGCTCCACAATAAATCTTATAACTATTGTAATCTCTCTGCAGGCTGGAGATACAAGGTGACCGTCCAAACAGCCGGTACTGGGAATGTTCTTGGATCGTTTGCTATATCTTTGCAAGGATCGAATCAAAAGACTCTTGATCACAAAATAAAGAAGTACGTAAAAATAGACAAAATAATAAAAGAGTAACTTATAGCTGAAACACGACATGCACCTGGTAAATCCACAATTTGTTGCTCGTTGACGTGTTCTATTTGGAGACCCTAAATAACTTCCAGATTATGATTTCTGTTATTTTGGAAAGAAAAACTGGGTCACCCATATGTCCTGAAGTTTGTTTAAACCACAACATACACCAGGGGTGGGCAAACCAGTCCTCAAGGGCCAACAACAGTTCATGTTTTTAGGATTTCTGTCTGTAGAAACAGCTGGGATAATTACTGACCCAGCCAAATAGATTAACTCAGCTGTGCATGATTAAAGAAATCCTAAAAACATGAACTGTTGATGGCCCTTGAGGACTGGTTTGCCCACCCCTGACATACACCCTATATGTCCTCTTAGGTCCTGAGAGTTTTATGAACTTATTCTCCATGTAACATAATAAATTGGATGCATGAGGAATTAAGCATTATGAGTTACAGATTTTGGGTGTAAAAAAGAAGACCCTACAGGGAGAACATGGAAGCTGTATTCTAGATGGGTGTAAAGGGTGATCCTAGGGTGTCTAAACTCTCTAATAGTCTGGTAAATGTATGGATTACCATGTAATAACGTCACTTAGGACTATTACCATCGACCCACTCCTCACAAAGGTAATTCTGATTTAACCTAACAAATATAATCCTTATTTTCCTTTATATCCACAAGACCAATATTCATATAATAACTGATGCTTATCTCTTTAAGAAAAATGGCACAAGATGTTGCTTCATTTAAAACGTTCTGTATTATTAACATTCTAATTGTAAAACCTCATATATATTATAATACAGTATAACAGTGTAGTATTTTATACAAATTTAAGAGATTTTGTTTAATTTTCTAACATAGGTGGTATAGCATAGATTTCCGTACATTACATTCATTGTCTGTTTTATGAATATAGAAGTCATTGTGTGTGTTTTGACTAACTATTGTGTAGTATATCAGATAGTGTATGGCTATGGGTGTATGAGCTTCACCTATTGTCTAAAGGTGTGTGACTATTGTGTGTGGGGAGGACCTGTGTGTTGTGTTGTGGGGGGGGGGGACATACAGGCCAGTGTCCATTTTAAAACCCACTTTTCAGCCTTCCAAATATTCTCACATTTATCTCACATATAAACGACCACCATTTATTATTCTATTATTTCATTTCACTTATCTCAAAGTCCAAAATGTGTAGTATAAATGTCATCATGCTTTGCACCAGTCATTATTCACTATCCACATTCCATTCACATGAACATACTAGATGGCAGCCATTTTACAAGCATGGTTGCTTCTAAATCACCTCCATGTTCTCTATTGTCTATAAACTCAGCCTGTTCTAAACACATTGTATCAATGAACAGGGCCCAGTTCTTAAACCTCTAGCAATATACTTGTAAGTTCACCACAAATATCTATTTTACACCAAAGTCATCTATTTAGTGAGAGCCAGCGAGGCATATTACTCAAAACACATCTGTTCCAAATAACTTTTGCAACAAAACACAAATGCTACCATATACAATCTATATACACACTGACAAAAATCTCATTAACTCCATTTTATCTGAACTCAGACAATTCCATTCAAATAACCCTAATACAAACTCTCATAGACAAATATACACTTACACATCTTTACAGTTACACATTTTAACTATATTCCATTCAATCCATTCACAACTCCATTATAGCATTCATTTTCACATATATCCAGTTTTTATATAAAATTGCCTTTCCGGCCACATATACGGACCTCCATGACATTAAGCTTACAGTCTCCATCAGCTAAATCCTCTCACCTTGGGAGCAGGACAGGAAAAGGACCGTTCTGCCTTGTCATACAGGATATCAAAAACGTTTCTTCTGGGTGGAGTTTACCTTTGTACAGGAAATCAATCTCAGCATTTGATGTGCTAATCCTGAGCAGCTAAACAGACGTGCGCAAGCATTCACCAACCTCATGTTTGTATTGGGGGAGGAGAGTTTGGTTCAGAGCCACCTCTGATTCAAGCCTGGCAGAATTCCGATATATTATGTTAGAAAATGGAATATCCTTATCATTGGGAGTGTAAGAAGCAAGCATTCTGGGAACTACCAGTTGAAGAAGACTTGTACTGTCTTTCTCATTTATGCATTATCGTCAATAGGACATGTAGACAGATACTGTAAATGTCCTTTTAAGGCCTAATATGTATTTTCATTATCCAGAGGAATAATTAAAACAGACAGATCATACACAGAGTTTATCGATGCAGAGATCTTTGTCGGAGATATTGAGCAAGTGACATTTGTCTGGCACAGTGATATACCCAACATTTTCCATAGAAAGCTGGGTGCCTCCGCCATAACCGTACAGTATGGGAAGGATGGATCAATGTATGTATTTTATCTATTGTTTCTACTATTGAAAATAGATTGGAAGACATCAATGTACACACGTTACTATCATTTATTAATTAAACTGACCGCAAAATATGTCTTCAAATATTTGTATTTAGTATAAAACAGACTTTACCACATTAATACTTTTCTACAGTACATTTAATACATTTGTATTATATCTTGCTCACATTTTGTGCTGTTTAACTTATTGGAAAATGTTGCGGATTCTAATTTCAGCTTGTGATTACTGCCACACATTACACAAATTTGATTGGTCAGCTTAAGTCAACTTGACCACATGACCCACCAGTTATGTGGGTAACAATCTAAATACGCAATCACAATCTCACCCTGAGAAATTAGATGTATTTTGTCATTTGAATGTGTTGTATATTATACTTTCTAGGTATTAGTGTGACACATATTAGAAGTAATTAATAAACCCGTTATTCTTTCTAGGTACTCATTCTGTGACCGTACAACCGTGGCGGACAACATCCATCAGTTTCTCAGCCCCTGTTCCTCTCATTGACCTGTGTAACTGAGAAGATAATATACATGTACATATTCATACTGCTAATGATGTGAATAGTATACCACCATACCTATGTACATAGTACTACTGTACAATATAAGGATATCTGTGACTCTATAAAAGCACAAGGCCACAGGGTGAATGCTTTAATACAGATCCCAAGGTGACTTACTATCCTCATATTGTACATCAATGAAAATATTCAAACATACAACACAAGTGACATCTCTCCTTAGCTAATATAAGAGTATAATTCATACCAGTGACATCACTACTCACCAAATATAAGAATATGTTTTACAGACGCTTTTACATATATTCTTGGCACTTGTGTATTATAATGGAATAAAATAAATCACTTTTTGAGAACAATCTTTGTTGAGTGTTACGGCTATCGGCTATTGACATGAGCTGTCACAACAGGAGACAGAGGTCTTCGCCTATAGCAGCCGCCTTTCCCATAGGGCTTGTCGCGCTCACAGGTACTCGGATGCCCCCAGGTCTTAACTCTTAGCGGAATGAAAGCTTATATACTACAACACAGCAGGTAGGTAGCAGGCAGGAGCC
Source organism: Mixophyes australis (assembly GCA_036250195.1). Lineage (NCBI taxonomy): Eukaryota > Metazoa > Chordata > Amphibia > Anura > Limnodynastidae > Mixophyes > Mixophyes australis. Next base: position 2,555,510 of record JAVHZZ010000006.1, read on the forward strand.
AAGACAGGAGCGAGTGGTCAGAAACTGTCCGGGGTCAGGGGTCTATAGCTAGTAGATTAATTATGGACAGGCCAAAGGGTCACGGCAATCAAAGTACAAGCAGGGTCCAGAAACAAGCCAGGGGTCACAACAGAGGTCAATAGTTCAGCAGAGTATCCACACAGCAGGTCAGCAAAGCACAGCATACATAGTAACACTGACCAATCAGGAGTCATCGCTCCAGCGAGTAATAATTAGCCCCAGGAATTAGTTAATTAATACACTACTAATGTGCGGGGGCCCACGGCGCTGATTAAGATGAGGCAGGAGGAAGTGATATCCCGGCTGTTGTCATGACAGCAGGAACGCGGGCAGAGGAAGGGAGACGCAGACCGCCGCAGCTCGTAACATTGAGTATTTCTTGACCCATGTTGAGATCTCCCATTGGTTGGATCCCAATCTTCCCTCCGTTCTATGTGAGCATCTGCTCATATATCACTATGTTTTATTATTTACAAAGTAATTTGTTGTCTGTATTTAAGTAGTGGAAATAAAATAATTATTATTAGTAATAATACCATTAGTAAATAATAGTCAAATACTTAAAAATACTACAAATTACTTGAAAGAGTGAAAACCTGATCAGTATAAGGAAACAGAAAGTAATTAGATAATAAATTAGGGCACTTATTAGCAAGGGAGGGCTGGCAGCTTTTGGCCTGGGGGGCAAACACAAGCAAGTGGGCTTTTCTACCAGCGTGTCTCAATGGAAAAATGGGAGTGGCTTTTTTCCTTATGTGGGTGTAGTTTTGCATAGCCAATAATATATATAAAAAAAGTCATGTTAAAGTTATATAATACTATAGAACAAAGCCCCATTTTACTAATTTCCAATCCAGAGAGCATTCTAGTGACATCTACACAACATTTGTAATGACCAACATACAATATAGAGAGCATCTTCGTAAACATTATATAATACAGAGAACATTATTATTATTATTATTATTATTATTATTAGTCTTTATTTATAAATCACCAACATATTATATGGCTCTATATATTGAGAGGTCACCTTCAATCTAAGAGGTATAGGAAACAATTGTAGCTGCAGATAGAGAACAGTTCATGTAGTTATTGTAAGGCAGCTGCATTATCAGCCGTGTATGTTAAAGCAATCATTTGTGTCTGGCACTTCTCTGCGGCTACCGGTGGTGTGGCATTGTTAGAAAGAGAAGAGACAGAACAAGATGGAGACACGAAACATGAACCAGTCACTGCAGAAATCTTTAAACAGACATCTGCTGATAACCATAACTGGCCCTCACCATTTATCTGAACTGAACCCCCCTCCTCTTATTGTTGTAGAGAAGCCTCTCGTAGTTATCTGTGGCCTGGTGTTTGTGGTAGTCTCGTACTCACAGAGGACATCTTCACAATGTTTGTCAGCAGCAGAGATAACCAAAGGGGGGACAGAGATGGCAACGCCAATGGCAGATATTCTCACTGCGTCCATCACCTGAACTGTGATGTTATTCCAGAAGATCTTCAACCAACCCTGTGCTGAGTGTGGTGACTCTGATATGTACAGACATTTGTCTCTGTATCACAAGTTTCTCTCTCCCATATTCAAAGGGCCAATATGTAATTTATATCTTATTTGATGATATATAATAATAAAATTGTTTTAATTAAGATTGATGTATTCTTCTTCATGTTTTGTCATGATGCCCCCTTCCATATTCTGTTCCCTTATTAAACATGAATACAATAAAATGAAATGGCCGTGCATATTTGGGGAAAAGGTCTATTTATTTACACTGCATACTATTTATTTTATGTCAGGTTGGTTGCCGGGAGAGAAGCCTAATTATTAAGTTCAGGTTCTATTGATTGAACATCAGGCCTGGCTGGAGGACTACAGGGCTCTCTCATTGTTAGACTTTACATGTATTTATCCTTTTTTTCCCCAAACAGGGACCCAGGATCCAGACAAGCAGCCCCCCGCCCCCCTTTAGAAATCCTGCATTGTCCCTGTTGGCCATGAACATACTTTAGTATTGTGAGAACTGTAACCTTGCCCATATACAGTGTACGGTATTGCTTCTGTATGGGGGTTGCTGTTAATACCCATAGCTACATCACCCAGAGTTACTCTGTAGGGGCTACTGGATAATTAAAGCTGATGGAGAAGGAAGACAAGAATCAAGTCCATGCACCAATCTATTTCTCTAATCTAAAACAAGTTAAAAGGGAAAGAAATGCCCCCACTCTAAAACATAGTACACAAAAAATAACTGAAACATAAGAACATCAAAGACTAAAAAAGGTCCTTGTCATCCACGTGTTGGTATTTTGGAGAAAGTGATGGGCACGTGGTAGGATTTTGGGATAAATGACGTGGTTCTACCAAAGTCATTTGCGGAGGGGGGGTCCCTGTCTGTTTCACTTGTACCGGCAGCTCTGTATATAGGTCCCACAACGGACTTCTCTGGGGTCTGAGCATTGTATGTGTAAGTGTACATTTTTCAGTCTAACAGTATTTATTGCAGTGAGATGAACGCCACTGAAGAAAATCTCGCTCCCTGGCTGATTTCCTCCACTTCAAGTTTATCCTCTCCTCCTACAGCTCTGCATTCTCGCTCGCTAAGCAATCCTTCTTTAAATCCCTCATCTCCTCCCAATCCTCCAACCCCCACCGCCTCTTTGCTACCTTTAACACTCTCCTGTCTCCCCCCCCCCTCCCTTCCTTCTTATCTGCCACTGACTTCACCTCCTTTTTCTCCTCTAAAATCGCGGCCATCAGACTTGAAATCTCCTCCTCCATCCACTCTTCCGCCACCCCCCCTCTCGCCCTTCCTCCCCCCTCCACTCTCCCCCCTCTCCCCCCAGCCACCAACTCCTTCTCTCCTTCCGCCCCACCTTGGGTGAGGAAGTCCACTCTCTCATTTCTTCTTCCCCCCCTTCTACCTGCCCCCAGGACCCCATCCCTTCTCACCTTCTTTGCTCCCTTTCCGCCTCCACCTGCTCCCACCTCGCTCACCTCTTTAATCTGTCCCTCTCCACCGGCATCTTCCCCTCCGCCTTTAAACATGCTCTCATCTCACCCATTCTCAAGAAACCCAACCTTGACCCCCACCTCACTCTCTAATTACCGCCCCATTTCCCTTCTCCCATTTGCCTCCAAAATACTCGAGAGACTTGTCTGCAACCGTCTCTCCACCTACCTCTCTGAACACTCCCTCCTTGACCCTCTCCAATCAGGCTTCCGCCCCCTCCATTCCACTGAAACTGCCCTGGCTCAAGTTACGAACGATCTCCTCTTGGCTAAAGCCCTGGGCCACTACTCCCTCCTGATTCTCCTCGACCTCTCAGCGGCTTTTGACACCGTTGACCACCCCCTCCTGCTTCACACCCTTCAGTCCATTGGCCTCTCCGGTACCGTCCTCTCCCGGTTCACATCTTACCTGGCCGACCGTTCCTTCTCTATTTCCACCTCTGATTCTCTCTCCCCATCTTCCTCCCTTCCAGTCGGGGTCCCTCAGGGCTCTGTCCCTGGACCCTTACTATTGTCACTATACACCTCTTCTCTGGGTGCACTCATCAGCTCCTTCGACCTCAAGTACCACCTTTATGCTGATGACACTCAACTCTACCTTTCCTCTCTTCTCTCCAGGGTATCCGCATGCCTCTCTGCCATCTCCTCCTGGATGTCCTCTAGATTTCTTAAACTCAATCTTGCTAAAACTGAACTCATTGTCTTTCCTCCCTCTCGTACCTCCTTCCCCTCTGACCTTTCTATCACTGTTTACAACTCATCTATCTTCCCTGTTCCCCAACTCCACTGCCTAGGTGTCATCCTCGACTCCTCTCTCTCCTTTGCCCCTCACATTCACTCTCGCCAAATCCTGCCGTTTCCAGCTTCGCAACATTGCCCGCATTCGGCCCTTCCTCTCCCAGGATGCCACCAAAGCTCTCGTCCACTCTCTGATTATCTCCCGCTTGGACTACTGCAACCTTCTCCTTATCGGCCTCCCCCTCTCTAATCTCGTTCCCCTTAGATCTGTACTTAACGCCGCTGCTAGGCTTATTTTCCTTTCTCGCCGTTCCACCTCTGTCTCCCCACTCTACCAACCCCTTCACTGGCTCCGCTTCCCCTACAGAATCCTTTTCAAGCTCCTCACTCTGATTTACAAGGCCCTCGCCAACTCCACTGCTCCCTACATCTCTAACCTTATCTCTATTCACACTCCCTCCCGCCCACTGCGATCGTCCAATGATCGTCGCCTCTCCTCCCCTCTGATTACCTCCTCTCACGCACCTATCAAAGACTTCTCCCGCGCCGCTCCCCTCCATTGGAACAAGCTCCCCCGCTCCATCAGAACTTCCCCTAATCTGTCCTCTTTCAAACGAACATTAAAAACCCACCTTTTCCTTAAAGCCTTCCAGTCTCATGCCTAAACTCCCACCGGTACCGGTCGGCTACCTCTCTTTCTCATCCCTTCTTCCCTTCTCCCCCTTCCTCGACTCCGTCTCTGTTTCTCCGTCTCATCCATGTGTCTGTCTGTCTTCCCCTCCCTTTAGATTGTTCGCTCCTTTGAGCAGGGCTCTCCTACCTCCTGCTTCCATCACTTTTAACTGCGCTCTCCAGCTACTCTGCTCACCTCCTCTCGGTCCCTCTGCCCTCTGTCTCCTCTTGCTTCTCTCCGCTCCCCTCAGTGACTCTCAACCTGTCATCCGTGCCCACCCTCTTGGGCCATAGTTACCTGCCTAAACTCACTTTTCCCCTCCCTCCCATGCTGCGCCTGAGCCCCCAGAGTTATAGTGCTTACTGTTACTTGTACTGTGCTGTTTCACCTTGTACTGTGCCATTGTTTGTCCTTGTACGGCGCTACGGATACTTTGTGGCGCCCTATAAATAAAAATTAATAATAATAATACATTGAAGTAATCAGAGGCGTATCTAGAAATATTTAAGCCCATAGCAAAATTGTGATAGAATTGTCTATGCACGATCATATAGTCATACCTACAATCATGTCAGCTTCGTCCTCAGTCATGAGATAGCAGACTATGAATTACATTAATAGGAATCTGACAATTTAATCTGAATTGAGTTTGTATTGTACTGTGAGGGACAGTGTAAATAAACATGTGGTTGATACAGAGGAGCTTATTTTCAAGTACAGCACAACATGTCCTATTTACAGTAGATTGAATTGAGTCAGTATTATACTGTACTGCTTACCAGTTATACTGTACATACCACTAACTTCATACATTAGCCTGACGCTCTTTATTTTGTTTCAGCTTGGAAAATTGGTGTTGCTGAAAATATGGCAGGAACCCATCATTATGAAATAATGATGCCTCATATATTGCTTAAAAGTGACATCCGGTGGTAGAAAAAGTGTTCTGCGTGTAAAAAAGGTTAGTGATTTGTGCTATGCCATGTGCTTCCATTAAATGTAAAAAAAAGCTCCAAGTGTCCGATTAACACCCCCTATATCTATGGATAGATAGTAGCGGAGGTAACAGTGGGACAAACGTGGAAGGAAGGATGTGACTGCAGCAGCATCAGACATGAGTTAAACAATTAACTGACAAGAGGGACAGAGAAGTAAATGGAGTCTATAGGGTGGAAGGAAATCAGAGGTAGATGGAGAGAGAGGAGGGAGTGGTTTAGGATGGGGTAGTAAATGGAGACAACAGAGGTGTACAGAAAGGAGAGCACGAGAGGGGGAATTGACTTTGGATGTGGCAGGATAGGTAAGATGATGAGATGAGTTTTGAAAGAGTGCTTGCTACATTAGAGATTGGGGAGAATCTTGTCAGGCAGGGCAGGCTGTTCAAAAGGTGGGATGCAGCACAGGAGAAGTCCTGAAGGTAGGAGCATAAGGTGGAGATAGGAGAGGAGGTAACAGAGTAGTTGGATTAGGAGGAGATAAGGGTAAGCAACTTTAATTGTTTTCTGGAGGGAATGGGAAGCCAATGGGGGATTTGCAGGGAGGCACATTGAACGAGGAACAGAAGAAGGAGAAGATTAGTTGCAATGCCACATTCAGGATAAAAAAAAAAAAAGATAATAGAGTAGAGACAGCTGACTGAAGTCCAGAGTTCATTCACATAAGAGAGACTGTTATATTGTTATTGCTCTGTTGTCTACAGAATCTATTTCAGATTTTGCTGAATGTCAGAGTTGTTGTGTTTCTTTGCTGGAGGTTTCTAAGCCATCATACTCACCCGGCTTCCTGAGCTGCTAACAGGGATTCCACGTAACAGCTGATTTATCAACTCTTGCAGGCTCATCACTGCTCACTACTTAGCAGATGATCATGCAACACTTTCTGCTCACATGATTTCTACCCAGCTGCTGATTGGCCAGGACTTACATAAACACCCTTATTGCCATATGGCGTCAGGTTTACTTAAGAGTTTCTGCATGTGTCCTATATAGGTTGGTTTATATTAATAAATACTTCAGATATAAAAGAAAACAAAATCACACAACCTGGAATTAAAAAAGTAACAAAATTGAGATCACAGAATCTGCAGACCACAAATACAGTAAAAGAGAGTCCATCATCCAGCACAGGATAAGTATTTATATCCACAAGGTAAGTCACACACCCTATTTTTATAACCCTCTTATTTTTATTCACTAGTTGCTCCTCAATATTATATTATTAACTCTTCCCACACCATTTGCCTACAGAGTCAAAAGAGAAGTAAAATATTGCTATAAAGGGTTCTTTTTAGAACAGCAGCGCTCATAGGAACAAAACCAGAGAAAAACAAGCCCGTGCTCGGTATATCCCACATTATATGTGGTACCAGCTGCGTGGCAATATAAATGCCCATATATGTATACAAAACAAAAAGAAAGTTGTCAGCGCTTATCCTTAACACTGCATATCTGTGTGTCTAGCACAATGAAAACATGAGGTATTAGTTCATATTTTGATCAAAAGACTTAAGCCTGCATCCCAACATCAAGGGTACCTCATTATATGCAGGTCCTACACTGACCTATATGCTTTAAACACCATTAAATTGCAGATAAAATCAGATGCACTCACCTCCCAGGTATAGGGGATTACATCTAGCAAAGGCTGGCTTGTGAGCCACACCCAAATGTGCCTTAAATAGGCTTTATGGACATCTGCTATGACTGTTCCTAGGAACAGTCACCATCAGTGCAGTAAGGAAAGCGTAAGAGCTATAAGCACCCACATTGTGTTTGGGAAGTATTCTACAGCATTTGGTAAAAAGCGCTATAACACAGTGAATACGTTCACAAAAGCGGCACCTGATGGTGCCTTGACGTTCCTCAAGATCTTAAAGATGGTTCATACCTCTACCTGTTCCAAAACGAAGCAGATGAAGACACAAGAAACTGCACAATAATTCAGGTGGTCCACACTCATTCACCGGATTCTAAATTGAATATACATAAATACACCGATTACTGTCAGGTGAGATTCAGATGTAGCAAAGGTAGAAGTGATTGGAGATCTATACTTGGAGATGAAAGAGGAAAGATACAAATCTATTTGTGTAGTTGTTCAAGAAGTTGATCGACTTCTAGAAAAATTGTAAGTGCTCAGATGTTACAATGTTTTATAAGATTGGTTTGGAGTCACAGTAACTAATATTGTTTGTTTGGTTGTCCAAACAACCTGATACTCTTACAACATATTTTGCTGATCCAGCAGCAAAATCTTTGTGAATTGTTACAATTGAAAATATCACAAACTGAAAAGTAGGAGATTAAGTTGTTGCTAATCGGTTTCTCTTGGCCAAGATGAGCCTTAAAGCAATGAAACAAACACTGTAGTTATAAGTTTATATGAATGTATACAAACAATTTTCAGATGTATCATGCAAACAGTTGAAGTCATTTCTTTTTGTAATAACTAGAGATATCTATATCAATATAACCATTTTATTCTTTCCTTAATAAAAATTCATATATCCACGCTTTAGTCTTATTTCGTAAAGATGTTGCCTTTTCTGGATGGAGATCAATTTAAATATTTAAGGACAGTTGTAAGAAACGTAACTCTACTGTTCTCTGTTTGTTTCACAGACTGAGTGAGCGATTTGGAACCTCAGAGAACGGACCCATTTCTTAGTAATGATTTGAGCGATTAGGGTCATTTCCTCTTTAAAAGTCATGTTTTACTTTTCTACATTATAGAAAGTGACCAGAATCCTACTGGGGTCAGGTTATGTAAAACATCTTCTAAACCTTCTTCTATTCCAGTAGCTTTTTTTCCCCCAGGAAACTGGAACATGGAGTTAATTTGTCTTGAAAAAAAAAACACTTTAAATCCCATAAAGTCAACTTTTATTACAGTCTGGGCGTAGAGGTCACTGATCTGGTTTAACTGCTCACATTTATACCTACACATTAAGGTTCACATCAAACCATTTGCTTTACTTCCTTTTTATATTTGTTTTCTTATATAACTTGCTCTGCAGCCTAATTATCTTGCTGGATTTCATGGCTTCAAAAGAGCAGAATATAAAGATATTTACACAGGGTGATGGGGACTTGTGAGAGGAGCATTGTTATACTCTGCCCTTGAGCAGACTACAACCTTACTGTATGATATAATAGACATCAGAGGTTTGAGCGGTGTCACTTTATCGATCTAAAATGTAGTATAAATAAATCTGGGTACAAGATTCTTGAACATATTGTCCATTATGTTAATCAGACTCTTGTATTTTCCTCTGGTCGTCTCTATAAACCAGGTGGAATAAAAATCTCAGCATGACCCAAACATCGTATTAGTTGCATTTAAAGAAAAAGTTCTTTGATATTAAAAATGTCTGAAATATGAGATGTCACAGAATTACATTATACCAAACACTAGAGATTGATGAACTGTTTGACCAATTTGGAAACTTGGACGAAATTAACAAATTTATCATTGATGAACTAATCCGCTAGAGATTTGCTCAAAGTTCAGTGAATAACTGATGTCTGCTGGAGGATCAGGCCGATCACAGCACATAAAACGTAAACAGTATCAACAAATGTCCCATAGGCTCACAGTGACACATTGGTTAGCATTGTTGCCTGCCAGCACTAGGTTAATGAGTTTGATTCCAACCAGGGCCCTATCTGTGTGAAGTTTCAGCTTTCTCCATGTTTACAGAGGTTTCCTCTGGGTGCTTCAGTTTCTTCCTAAAGACGTACTATTAGGTCAACTGGTCTGACAAATGGACTGTAGGGTGTGTGGTACAGATTATAAGGAATTGCTCACCTGTGGATATGGTCAGAAGTACAGATTACTAGGGAATAATATAAAGAGTACAGAAAATGATTGTGGCTAATGGAATCCGTGATCACTTGACAATCCCATCGGCTGTAAACCAGAATATAGTAAATAAACCTATATACAAACAATTGATCCATCTCATATTACAACTAATAGTGTTTCTGTACAGTTGGTGAATGACTGCAGAGGGTGGGAGCAGCCAATAGAAACAGAACAGATAATTACTGCAGTATAACCTATGTACATCGTTAGATTTCAATTAAGTCATTAATTTCATGGAAAGGTATGTATTGGCTAATGGAAGGTCACACTCTGGTCATATATAAATACATTTATAAACAACCTTTCGTTAGACTACAAGGTCATGTATCTGACACATACAGAATTCCTGTATAACCAGAAGAGCCTCTGTCAGCAAGGCCGCATTACCATTATATGCATATGGTACTAAAAATATGTTTTTTGTAGGGTTCCTCCTACATTTCTATATTTATCTCACACTAAGAAGCCAATATAGTCCTCTGTCAGTGGATGGAGCATCGCTATAGTTATATAGAACCTTCCTCCTAATAAAACTCACAGCACTTTATATTGTTGCAGGGGGGCGTCACCTTGTATGTACTCAGTTTCTGCCCCTTTGGATCTTAGATTCTATATTCCCCACCACACACTGCTCCATTTCTGGTGGAAGCACACTAAGCACCACACTACCCTGTAAGGTATATTCATTTGGAGCAAGAGAGTCAGAACAGGTCTATAGTGAAAAGTGTTTAAAACCCTGGAGAGCTAGAGCAGGTCTGTCACCTCCCCCGGCCCCTCCAGTAAATGAGATTTCTTTGGGTTTGAAAGGAACTGTAACCAATACCTTCACATCCAGCTTACAGCATGAGGCCAAAATGTTTTTGGTCAGAAATAGAGCGTTTGGGGATTATAAGTGTTCTGTTATAAGTGTTCTGTAGCTCTGAGGAATGTTGCCAGAGTATGTTTCACAGCAAACTAATTAAGAGTCATACCTGTGTGGAGCGTATAAAAAGGTTGCAACCTGGTCACTATCTCTCAGACCTGGGGAGGAGGCTGTATGACTCCTGCGAGGACTTGCTAAGGGTGAGCAAATATCCTTTGTTTGGCGTTTGCGTCTGAGACCTTGTGTCCCAGACTCAAAGGGGCCTCTAAGAAATGTTTAGTTAGGGTCAGACAGGAAAAGCTTTTGTTTTGCACATGCTCAATAAAACTGAGCTGAAGACAGTTGTACCAGAAACCCTGCATTTACGTGATTTATTGCTGGTCTTTAAAGCCATCTATCCCAGGTGATTGTACCTATTCCCCTGATTATGTCAGTTACCATTTCGAACATGTACAATTTAAGTCTGCCTTTCTTTTAGGGCCATGTGCTTGAAATGAGAATTACACATCATGAAAACAGTTTGTAAAATATTTATTTTTGTTATGAAATTCTCCAATAGTGATTCCTGGCCTCCCTTTAGCTTTAAAGGTTTTTATTTTTATTTATACTAGTGATTTGGAGACACAGGGATATAAAGTCTGAGTTATATCAAGTGTATCTTCTCCTCTGGAGCAGAATGAATACCTGGAAATGAAACAGTTTAAGGATTTTACCAGTATTATTTAGATTAATACATTTTTAATAAAAATCTTGTAACTAATGAGAATCTGTGGCATAGTGAATTATGCCGCTCTTCACAAATTTTAATATATTGTAATTAAAAAAGGCAGTGGGTGGGGGGAGGGGGTCGTCGTCGTCCCTGTGGGGCGCTTAGAACTTGCATATTGGCCAAGAGAATAGACCCCAACCTGTATTCCGCTCTGGGAATGGGGGAGCGGAAATCTCTAATCCCGGAGTCCATTGAATGGTCAAAACAAAGATTGATTTTTAAAAAAAAAAAAAAAAAAAACCTCAAATCATAAAATCAATGATAATATTGCACATATAATTGTAATATTGCAAGTAATTGTTTAGCATAATGATTGTCATGGGTTGGGTAATTGGCCAATCAGATACAGTGACAACCTTACAGAGCTGCAGTGATGATAGTGGATGGGGGTAGGGTTAAGTAGGGATTGAAATTTTCCCTTAAGAATATTTTACATTTACAACTTATAATTGAACATGTGATAACGCTTCATTTAGAACACACACAGAATTAGGGTTTACAAGTCTTGTTAGTGATTATGGAATACGTACGTTATCCCGTTCTTCCCATTCTGCACGGTGGCAGCTGAAGCTCTGAGTTTTGCATTTAGGATGTTGCTACTCTGCCAGATAAAGGTCACTGTCCTGAGATATCCAAGGTCGATCTCCGAATCAATGTATTTTGTGTAGGACGTGTCAGTTTTAATGATCCCCCTTTATGGATGAGAGAACACAAGATGATCATGTGCATTTCATTTGTACTAGATGCAAATACACCGCAGTAAATACACTTTGTTAGAAGTCCTAATCCTCTTTTGTAGAAAATTAAGAGGCAGGGACCACTGAGGGGTCCAGAAATTGAGCAGCCAGATTTTATTAACGCTGTTTGACTCATTCATGGTTCAAAGTGTCCATGGAATTGTCAGTGTGTACAGAGATCGTGTGCTTTAAAAACGAATGATCTCACAGCCAGGTACAGCGTGTAGCCTCATGGCAGAATGCTAAGCGGTGCTGCTGTAGCCTCCTGCCCTCTCCTCCCCGCCTGGGACTAAACAGGAGGTCTCTCCCCCCCTGCAACCCATCACTGCTCACAGCCGTTCCAACTACAATGACGCAATGATATGCAACAGGGTAGACACCAGGGGGTAAAACAAATGATTGAGGATCTAGGTAGACTAGAGGAATGGTCGAGAGTGGCAGCTACAGGTTAATGCCAAAAAGATGCAAAATCATGCACTCAAGTCTCAAAAACCCAAAGGCTAATTACAGTATTAATGGCACTATAATGGAAACTACTGAGGAAGAAAGGGATCTAGGAGTTACTACTTTAGGTGACTTACAGGCAGGTAAGTAATGTAACAAAGCAATGAGGAAGGCAAGTCAGATGCTTGGTTGTATAGGGAGAGGAACCAGTAGCAGAAAGAAAGTAATAATACCACCACTGTATAGGTCATTGGCACGGCCTCATCTAGAATACTGTGTTCAGTTCTGGAGGCCATATCTCCAGAAGGATATAAATACATTACAGACTGTACAAAGAAGGGCAACTAAAATGGTGCATGGTCTACAGCACAAAACTTACCTGGAAAGACTCAAAGATCTTAATATGTATAGTTTGGAGCAGAGAAGGGGACATGATCGAAAGTTTCATCTATATCCAGGGTTATAACAAGGTACAGGAGGGAAACCTTCTACAATGGAAGAGAAGTATTCGAACACGATCACATGTACTGACACTGGGGGGGGGGGGGGGGGGGGGGGGGGGGAGTAGGTTCAGAGGAAATGTGAGGAAAAACTACATCACAGAAAGGGTAGTGGATACGTGGAATAGCCTCCATCAGAGGTGGTAGAGGCGAATACAGTAGAGCAATTTAAGCATGCTTGGGATAGACATAAGGATATCCTTATAAAGAACTAAGGATCAGATAGGGTTTGAGGTTACCATAGGTTAATAAAACAGGTAGACTAGGTGGCCTTTATCCAACGTCAAATTCTATGTTTCTATGTTTTTATGTAATGATGGCAGCATGGACTGAAGGTACCACAGATGGAGGACAAACACCTGATTGTACCTACCCTTCATTAGTAAGGTGGCCCTTTACAGCTAGGATAGAGCAGACAAGGGGACATCATCCTGCCCTCCCCTCTCCGACCTTGTCAGTTATTCGCATAGGACACACCCAGTCATGTATTTTGTTGTCTAGACCAAGTATGATAAGAACAGGACATTCTCAGTCTAAAAGTACAAGAGCTTCCTTATTGGAGTCAATGCTGTAAGACGAAATCAATCAATAGCACTAAACCTATTAATAGAGACACATCTAGGAAGTGAACAAACATCCGTTGGCTCTTTCCCACATGAATGTGAGCCCAATAGTTTTATTCTTTACTCTCATCTGGTTCAGACCATCTAGCCAGGAACTTTGAACCCTTTGCATTACTTCCTTTTACACTAGGTCTAGGGTTGAAGTTACTGGATGTAATATCTCGAGACACAGGTCAGCTAGTATAGCCAGACTAGAGGTAGTCTTTGCCTATAGCAGTTCCTGGTACTTCATCTCCAGGTCCTCTGCATTTAGCTATGATATGGCCAAATCGAGGCCAATGAAAGGATCGAGAGAGGCCACATCAAACAAGAGCAGTACAGAGTCACCAGGTTCAATGAAGGTCTAAACAGGGAAAATGTCAGAGCAGGAAGCTAGAAGGTATAGCCAGGAATGATGGTGTTCAATAAAGGTAAATCCATCGACCATATCAGTCACGTTAGGAAGCAAACCCTATAAAGGGTTTCAAAGTGATGCCAGCCCTAGACTTAAATGGATACCTGTCACCGACATATACAAGACTCACTACAGCAGGCAGCAACAAACCCACACCGGGCAGGTAGTAACTTACTATTGATTGCCACAAGTAAACATCTTCAGTATTTTTACAGAAATAAATTCTAAAAGCACCATCACCCAAAATGCAACAAGTTAGGGGAATGAATAAATAGTTTCACTAATCTCTATAAATAAAAGTATTCCAATAAAAGTAACAGCACGAAGAACAGGACCTGAATTATCCTGAAAAACGAGGACACATGGACCAGTATGCAAGAAATAAATTATAAACATGAAAATTATTTAATTAGCTGTTGTGTTTGGATTTTAAAATATTTTTTAAAATAAAAACATTTCTATATTATTGTGGGTCAACATACCTAGAAATCTCATAAGAATTACTATTTCCGTTTGCTCCGTTTAATGACAACTTCATAGAACCCAGAACATTCCTGGAACCATTAGTGTGAACTGTCAACTTGTATCTCCATCCTGCAGGAATACCAGAGACAAAGGTTTAAAAGTCACCATATAGGTGGGCTCACAGAAATCCCATTTTGTAATGTAGTATAACCAAGTCACGGACGTACAAAGTCATGCTACAGTTATACATTAACAGCAAAAACAACCTGCAGGTCCTTGTAGGCTGTCCCTCCGGAAGGGTTTAGTCTGCTACTGAGAACAATGTTACCCGGTGTAAAAGCAAAACATCCAGACTGATTCACATGCAATATATGCCAACATGTGTAGAAACTGTTTAAGAGAAGGGCAGTAGAGACCATGTAGTGTAGTGTGTACCATCTTGTAGTGCTGGGGTTATCATCACCATCACATATCCTCATAAGGACTACATCTGAGAACTAAACACTACTCTTCCCACCAAATCCTGCATGGTGATCATCAGTTGTAATCCTGGGACCTACAGAAAGATTGAACACTAATCCTGTTTCCTGAGCTGTCCTGTGTTAATCCCAGGGCCCAGAGTCAATGCTACCCTGCAGTCCTGATCCAAAGTATGTGGTCAGGAAGAATCAGCCATAGTCATCAGCAAAGAGGCGCTGCAGCAGCTATACACAACAACCCAGAAGCAAGCGGTTCTAGGTGCGGGTGAAGTAGATTGTAGGCAGAGACTACGTTCCTACAACTGGTCTACACGATGGATTGAACAATCAGCCAATGACTGGGGGCCAAGTAACAACAGGTTACTGATAAGGGAACAAGATGGTTCAGTAAACTACCGATAAAGAACAAGTGGACGAGTTGGCCAAGTAAACCATTCACTGGATTACTTCTTTAATCTATACAATTCCTCATATTGACTTAATCTATTCACCTTCATTTCATCTTGTTCCCATTAAAGAAACCTCTCACCAGCTTCTAGAGTTACCCCAAAGACTCAACCCTTTGTGCAGTGCCCTGAATGAAGGTTTCTTTTAGCCTTTTCCTTTACATAGAAAAGAGCTTCATCTCCATTTTCTTGGAGTTATTGTACCAAGAATCAGTAATTGCCATAAGATCTAACTGTCCCTGGACATAATTGAAATTTTAGAAAGTTTATTTTCTAAACAAATGACCTCATTTAAAAAAAACATTCATCTTCTCTCCCCCCCCCCCCCCCACTTCCTTTACAAGTTTAAGCACCAACGAAACATCCGATGCTCTATTCCCCTACATCCAGGTTACAAGCAGTCTTTTTTGAACAAGTCCTATTGTTCTAAATGCCTGTCTTGTGGCCGGACTAATTCCCACTTCCACTGTTTCCCGTAACCAAGTGATAACATGTTTGATGCAAACCTTCCCCTCAGCCGACCAGCATATAAACAGGCAGAATGTCTGAGAAGGGAGGCTGCCCATCTAAGCGCCTTACTAACCTACAAAGCTCTCTGTACTGTATTGAGCATCCCTAAATTTCCTGGATGTTATGAAATGTGACCGTCCTTAATTTCCCACTACTACTAGGATACACAATTTGTATTGGACTTTCTGGTCAATGACAGGATGACACTGAATGGTACAGTGAGAAAAGGTTACGTACATATACTTCAAATAATAAAACTTACGTGAATAGGGCTGAACATCTCCAGTATTCAAGTAAAATGTTTGAGTAGTTGGTGTGACCCCATTATATTCATCAGCGTAGTGTCCCATCAGCGGACATCCAGCACTAGGGCAGGGGAATCCAGTCCCCTGTGTAAGGACAGGAAGTCACAATTTACTAGTACAAAGTAAATGGTCATTGCCCACACGTAGCATAAGAAACCCTCAATTCTAAAAATGGGGCGGTCGGGGGGGGGGGGGGGGGGGGGGAACAGAAGCAGAATCATTCCTCTACACAAGTGTATTAACCTTCAACGTACTTCTTGGAATGACCTGTAGGAAGTACTGGGATAACCAATTAAGCCGCCAGGATTAGCAATACTGTCAGTATAGTACTTGAAGCTTCTATGATGATTACAAAATACTGTTTCAAGAACTCCTGTGGCAAGTACAAAAAAATAAATAGATCAGTAGAATTAATAACCCCAAATGATCTGCCATTTCTACACAACTCATGGACATTAACACTCATTTAGAGGACTCTTTTGGATATACACACACTGTATATAACAGTTATTCGTTAAATGAAAGTCACATTGCCATAAAAAATGAAAAAATACAAACAACTCCATATTTGAGGTTAAGTTGAAAGATCAAATAGAAATCTTTCTTGCAGTAGTCCACATGGAAACGTCAATGAAGTAATTGTGAATTACACTGGGCAGCACAGTGGCTCAGTGGTTAGCACTTCTGCCTCTCAGCACTGGGGTCATGAGTTTGATTCCCAACCATGGCCTTATCTGTGTGAAGTTTGTATGTTCTCCCCGTGTTTACTACGGTTTCCTCCAACATACTGGTTAGGTTAATTGGCTGCTATTAAAGTTTCCCTTAGTCTCTCTTGGTCTGTCTGTGTGTGTTAGAGGATTTAGACGGTAAGAGCCAATGGGGCAGTGACTAATGTGAGTGAGTTCTCTGTACAGCGCTGCAGAATTTGTATCAATAAATTAATGATCATGAATTGATGGCCATGATTTGACATAACCATCACTAATAGTTTAAACCAATCAGATGCAGCTGGTTAGTGTTGTTGATCATCATTGTGCACATCTTTGCATCAGTCATCAAGTATCCACAAGAGATGCATCATACGTGGCATATCTGGGGGGTATTCAGGTCCAATTACGTCTCATTAAAACATCCTTACTAAATTCTGCTTATGCTTGCTCGTCCTTCCCCCACCCTTTTTGCCTTATCCAGGTGTGAGAACATAAGTCAACAATATGCAGATATGAATATACGGATGTATGAAAAAAAAATTGTGACCACATGCGGAGTATGGAAGAACTTCTTACAGAAAAAACAAAGCATAAAAGAAAACAAAAGACCCATGACACATGTCCAGCTCTGAGCCCCGTAATGTACTTCATCATTGCATTATATTTTGTAGTTTATAAGATATCATATTAAAAGTCCACAACTTGCACAAAATCAGTCGGCGGGCATCTTCATTTTTATATAGTCACAGAACTCTATTGACGGCTTATAATATCATTGTGACATACAGAGAGGACTCCATGTACTACAGCTTCACATTACTCAATTAAATTTCAAAGATAAATTATATTTCTCATAACAGATTATGGCAGGTCTAATGACTGCTGAAACCCCATTTTGACATCAGTACTTTCATGGGTGTATTACTTTAAATCCTTATATAACAAGTGATTTCGCAATGCATATATAATAAAGGTCAAACCAGAGATGTCTTCACATATTAAGCTAGCATGGTGTCTGTGCCTACTGCTCATGTGCAAACTTCTTATCAGTAAAGTACTAATAGAAAGTCCAAAAATCATGTTTGTACCTTATATGCAAATGATCCTGAGGACCCTTACTCCCCGGTCAATAAAGGGAAAAACCTGCTTCAGCTTGGACCACTGCAGAGGTGCCAAATACCATTTCTAATTTGTTCAACCTAGCTTTCGAGATAACATGTGGTCAGAGGCTGGGAGAAAGAGGGGGCCCTAGGATAATTGGTGATTAAACATATCTACTGGAACAATCGATTGGCAGCAGATAAGTATTTTCTTACATTTACTGTTTTTTTGTATTCGATTTACTCTTCATATTATATCTTTGAAAAAACAATACACTTGTTTGACAGCCTTAGTGTCATGGGTTATTAATCCACTGTAACCTGAACCTGCCATTTTCCACTGGGAACACAGACGATTATAATAGAACAGATAAGTGTAATTACCTTCTACTAGGTTATCAAGTCCTTCAAGTGTCAAAAATTGGGGTTTACCACAGCCTGGCATGTGCTCTCCTCCATTTGGAAAGAAATCTAAATGGCCGACCAATTGGCTCATTCCGAAACCGGTAAATCCTACAATGTAAAAAAGTAAAGGTCTTGTATTTACTTCTAGTATAGTATAGCAATACATTGAGCTCAATTTTCATTCTCAGCTGATCCATACTAAGGCAATGAAATCATAAAACGTAGGCATTTATTCTTTAAGAAAAACTAAACCGATTGCATACCATCAAATAGGTCTCTAGAGCCAAAATTATAACGCGTTGATGAAAGCAACCGTGTGTGTTCCACTTTGTTAGAATCGATAAAGAATTGGACATCTTCCTATCTGCAGGGTCTGCCGTTACCAGGTTCATACATTCTCAACGTTTACACTAAAGAACCCTTTTCATAGCTTCATTATAAGTCTTTTATCATCATCAACATTTATTTATATAGCGCCAGCAGATTCCATAGCGCTTTACAATTGGGAATAAATAGTAATAAAATACTGGGTAATACATACACATAGCGGTAAGAGGGCCCTGCTCACAAGCTTACAGTCTATGGGACAATAACCAATGTCCCGTTATCGCTAACATTATTATGCGTACATATAGCAGCTTGATGCTTTGTAGGCACAGAATATATTTAGCTGCAGATTTCCCATTGTCTGTTTTTTTTTTTTTTGGGGGGGGGGGGGGGGGGGGTTGGGGAGTGGGTGAGGTCCAACATGTTCCTCATGTCCAGCCATGTTTCAATGACACCAATATCAATACCAACTCTTCATATGTTCTAAGTATTGTTTCTATAAAGCTAGATGTAGCCAATTGCGTGAATGAACAATGTACCTAGATGGCCAATGAGTGATGATCCATCGGTGTGGATGACATCTACAAGTGCGGCATCTGAAATGTCCAGCCTCACTTCAGCTGGGGTGTCCTGGAAATACAGCTTTGCAGGGTCCAATCCTGTGGATTATAAATCTTTATTTTGATGCCAACTACACAGAATATCTGTATCATTTACCAATTTATAGTCACAATGAAACAGATCACAAGGTCAGTAGAGGTGGTGAGACAGCTAAAGGCCTGGAGGAGACAGGGGCCCAGCAATGCTGGGAAACCCCCCCTCCAGGGCCTCACTACCCCCCAAGGCCCCTGTTCGGCTTTCAGCAGAGTGGTCCTTTTCTGAACTCTGCTCTATGGAGAGAAGAACACAGAGTCTGAAGCCAGAAAGCCATCTACCAAATTTTGCTATGAGCCCAGCAAGCCACTGTTCTGCCCCAGATTATAAATAAAATTCAATTCAATACCCAAGTCATAAATTATCTGCAGCCACACCTGAGTGACCGATCTACAAATGAGAACGGGGCTCCACTGACCCTTGTATGTAAATGAAGCTGAGAGCACATGGGGTGTTTACACAATGAAACATATGGTTACAGATAAAAATATATATACACACACAGGATAATATACATGACGAAATCTGTCTTAATAAAACATTTCGGTGTCGGATTTCCATGGTCAGTACTGGCAAATAAGACCCCTCGATGTAAATGACCAATCAGAGGAACCAACCTGTTATCCTTGAAATCCCAGAACGTCTCTTTCCAGCTTCCCCAGCAGCATGTGCCCCCAGACTGTGTCCGATTACATGTATGTGAGACAGGGAGTAGTCAAACTGATCCTAAAATAATGGTATAATATAAATGTGCATATCCAACATTTCTAAATACTTAAACCACACTAAAATTGTATAATTTCAGAAGTAAAAATGTATAGAAGTATTGTCAGAAGATACTGTACCAAATCAATATTTTCAGGGCATGCTGGATTTTATCCAGTTAATATTAGGGGTGTGCACCGGCCACTTTTGGTGTTTTGGGTTCTGATTTGTTTTTTAAAAAGCATAAAAAGTGCTAAAATCCATATTTTATTTTTTTCCACTCCTACACTATTAACCCCAATAACATTCATTTCCACTAATTTCCAGTCTATTCTGAATACCTCACACCTCACAATATTGTTTTTAGTCCAAAAGGTCGCACCGAGGTAGCTGGATGTCTAAGCTAAGCGACACAAATGGGCGGCACAAACACATGGCCCATCTAGGAGTGGCACTGCAGTGGCAGACAGGATGGCAGTTTGCAAGAGTTTGCTAGAGGTGCAAGATGGAATTGTCCTTGGGCCCTCCCACCCACCCTGATGTTGTTTAAATAGGACATTCGCACTTTACATTCCCTCTTCCTGATTGGTTTGTTAGTTTAATCTCTGGTACTAATATTTCTGGACTGCAGGAAAAGTGAATGTATTTATATATTGCAGTACTAATATTTCTGGACTGCAGGAACAGTGAACGCAGTAAAATATTGCAGTACTAATATTTAAAGGATGAGCGCACTCGGATTCCTGGAATCCGAGCCCCCCGAACATTGCGGATCCGAGTCAGATCCGAGCACTGTCCGGGTATTCCCGCCGATTCAGAAACTTAAAACGAGGCTCTGAGTCAATCCCGCTGTCGGATCTCGCGATACTCGGAACCTTTAAATTCCCCACTTGCCACCGCCATCTTCACTCGAGCATTGATCAGGGAAGAGGGAGGGTGTGTTAGGTGGTCCTCTGTCCTGCTATTTCTCGTGCTGTGCCCTGCTGAGTCCAGTGGTGCATTAGTCCAGTGCTCTGTCCTTGCTGGGTCCAGCGGTGCTTTTGTCCTGTGCTTTGCTAAGTGCATCTTTATTTTAAAAGTATTAAAAAATCTTCCAAAAAAATTATAATTATAAATTATAATTAAAAAAAATATAAAAAAATATTCTAAAAAGTCTAAAAAAAATTATTGCAGTCCATTAACATTAATACTGCAATCTATTAAAAATTGTTCACTGTTCTTGCAGTATTTAAAAAATAGTACTGTAATACAACGTGTGCTGCATATAATGGAGTACCAAAATTTGGGGGATAAAGTAGGGAAAGACCAAGACCCACTTCCTCCTAATGCTGAAGCTGCTGCCACTAGTCATGACATAGACGATGAAATGCCATCAACGTCGTCTGCCAAGGCTGATGCCCAATCTCCTTGTAGAGGGCATGTAAAATCCAAAAAGCAAAATTCACTACAATTAGTAAAAAAAGAAAATTGAAAACATCTGAGGAGAAACGTAAACTTGCCAATATGCCCTTCACGACACGGAGTGGCAAGGAACGGCTTAGGCCCTGGCCCGTGTTCAGCTTCACCCAAGGATCTAAGCCCTCCTCCCCCCCCCCCCCCCCCCCAATTTTTTTTTAAAAGAGTTATGCTGTCAGCAACACCACAGCAAACAACTCTGCCTTCTAAACAGAAGACATCACAAATCCCCAAGGCACGTCCAAGGGTGTTGGTGGTTGCGAAGCCTGACCTTCCCATCACTGTACGGGAAGAGGTGACTCCATCCACCATTTGCAGCACACCCTCTGCATATGCTGGAAGGATGACCCACAGTGTCACTTCAGATTTGGATAATCAAGGTTTCAAGGAGGCTATTGATGTAGCTGGCGTTGTGGAGGAACTTGATGATGAGGATGCTGATGTGGTTATTTTAACTGAGGCACCAGGGGGGAAAAAAGTGGATGTCCATGGGATGAAAAAGCCCATCGTCATGCCTGGTCAGAAGACCAAGAAATGCACCTCTTCTGTCTGGAGTTATTTTTACCCCAATCCGCATAACAAATGTCTGGCCATATGTAGCTTATGTAAAGCTCAAATAAGCAGGGGTAAGGATCTTGGCCACCTAGGGACATCCTCCCTTATACATCACCTGAATAACCTTCATAGTTCAGTGGTTAGTTCAGGAACTGGGGCTAGGACCGTCATCAGTCCTGTTGGATACACACCACCAACACCCTCCTCATCAACTTCCTCCACGATCTCCATCAGATTTAGTCCTGCAGGCCATGTCACCAGCTAGACTGAGTCCTCTTCAATACGGGATTCATCTGAGGAATCCTGCAGTGGTACACCTACTACTGCCGCTGCTGCTGGTAGTCGGTCATCTTCCCAGAGGGGAAGTCGCAAGAACTACAATCGTTTGCCATGAGCACCAAGTACGACACTAGTCATCCTATGGCAAAGCGGATAACTGCGTCAATAACAGCAATGTTGGTGTTAGACGTGCGTCCGGTGTCCACCATCAGTGGAGTTGGATTTAGACGGTTGATGGAGGTATTGTGTCCCCGGTACCAAATCCGGTCGAGATTCCACTTCACTAGGCAGGCGATACCAAAGATGTACAGAAAAGTACGAACAAGTGTCCTTAGTGCTCTTAAAATTGCGGTTGTACCCACTGTCCACTTAACCAGGGACATGTGGACAAGTGGTTCAGGGCAAACAAAGGACTATATGACTGACAGCCCACTGGGTAGATGCATCGCCTTCCGCAGCAACAGCAGCAGCATATCCACAATGGCTGCTCGTGCCAAGGCAGGCAACATTGTGTATCACAGGTTTTAATAAGAGGCACAATGCTGACAACATATTAGAGAAACTGAGGGAAATCATCTCACAGTGGCTTACCCCACTTAGACTCTCATGGGGATTTGTGGTGTCAGACAACGCCAGTAACATTGTGCGGGAATTACATATGGGCAATTTCCAGCACGTCCCATGTATTGCCCACACCGTTAATTTGGTGATGCAGCATTAGCTGAAGAGTGACAGGAGTGTGCAGGAGATGCTTGCGGTGGCCCGCAAAATTGCTGGACACTTTAGGCATTCTGCCAGTGCCTACCGCAGACTCGAGATACATCAAAAAAGTCTGAACCTGCCCTGCCATCACCTCAAACAAGAGGTTGTGACGCGCTGGAACTCAACCCTTCATCCTCTGCAGAATATAGAGGAGCAGCAAAAGGCCATTCAAGCTTATACAGCCACCTACAACATAGGAAAAGGAGTGGGGATGCGCCTGAGTCAAGCGCACTGGAGACTGATTTCCATGTTGTGCAAGGTTCTGCAGCCGTTTGAACTTGCCACACGAGAAGTCAGTTCCGACACTGCCAGCTTGAGTCAGGTGATTCCCCTGATCAGGCTGTTGCAGAAGCAGCTGGAGAAAGTGAGGGAGGAGCTGGTAAACCATTGCGATTCCACCAAGCATGTAGCTCTTGTGGATGAAGCCCTTCGTACGCTTTGCCAGGATGCGTGGGTGGTCACTCTTTTAAAGTCAGAGGAATACATTCTGGTCACCATGCTCGATCCTCAGTTTAAAGCGTATGTTGTGTCTCTGCACCGCTGTGGACTTGTGTCCGCCGGAAACAAAGACCTGCTGGTCAGGAAATTGTCCTCTGAAGAGGACCGTGACATGCCACCAGCTCCTCCATCAGTTTCTTCCACACCTGTGGCTGTGAGGAAAAAGCTCAGTTTTCCTCAAAGACCCCCTGGCGGGCGGGGATGCTGAGAACATCTGGTCCGGACTGAAGGACCTGCCAACCATTGCAGACATGTCTACTCTCGCTGCATTTGAGGCGGTCACAATTGAAAAAATGGTGGAGGATTACTTTGCTGACACCATCAAAATAGACATGTCAGACAGTCCATATTGTTACTGGCAGGAAAAAAAGGTAGTTTGGAAGCCCCTGTACAAACTGGCTCTATTTTACCTGAGTTGTCCCCCCTCCAGTGTGTACTCAGAAAGAGTACCTGGTCAGTGAGCGGCGAATGAGGTTGCTTCCTCAGAACGTTGAAAAAATGATGTTCATAAAAATGAATTCTCAAGTCCTCAATCAAGCACAGCAGTGCCCTCAAGATAATACAGAGGGACCTGTGGTTGTGGAGTCCAGTGGGGACGAATTGATAATGTGTGAGGATAAGGAAGTACACACTGAAGGGGGCCAGGAATCAGAGGATGAGGACGACATCTTGCCTCAGTAGAGCCAGTTTAATTCTATATGTAGTTCCCAAAAAGAGGAACTGCCATTTCTATTACTACTTTCTTTCTTTCTGTATTTCCAAAAAAATATAACTGCAGCCTTAACTGCTATGTTGGTGTTAGATGTAAATCTGGTGTCCGCCATCTGTGCAGTGGTATTTAGACCAGTTGAGGGTTTTATATTGTGGCCCCGGTACCAAATTGGGTACCGGGGCCACTACACTATGCAGTCCAGAAAGCTACCTCGGTCCAACGATTTGGATTAACTACTTTTTTTATAACTTTTTAATAATTTTTAAATAACAATGGCCTTAGCAGAACAGAGCACAGGACACAGCACCACTGGACTCAGCAGGACAGAGCACTGGACAAAGTAACCACTGGATTAGCAGGACAGAGTGACAGGACACAGGAGCACCACTACTACAACCTTCCCTGATATGCGGGGAATTTATGACATCCGACTCTCGCGAGATTCGACGCGAGACTTGGACGTCATAGCCTCTTTCGACTTTTTTTTTTTCCCCCGGAAATACCCGAACGGTGCTCGGATCCATACTGTTCGGGTGGGCTCGGATTAGCGCAATCTAAGCCCGCTGATCTCTAGTTAATATGATGACTCACATTCTCCAGTCTTAAAATGCAGATTATATGTAGTAGTAAAACTGACAATAAATTCACACAAAATACATAAACATTTAGTAGCTTGTGATGGGGTAGTTGTCCTAATGTGGTAAGGTCTACAATTACCTAGTTGTGGACACAATCAATTCCTTTTTTAAAGAAATTTAAATTTAGTCAAAGGCTGGAACATGGAGAATTCATGAAAAATCACAGTTCTGACAATTGGCCAATAAGATTGTATCCCTCACTATCCACACACATCTGAACGCTACAGCAAACCTCAAACACATAGCCTGTCTCCCAAAGTCCTTTAAATATGTCCTTTGGAATGCACGCTCTGTTTGTAACAAACTTACCTCCATACACGGTCTCTTCCTCTCAAACAACCTAAACCTTCCAGCAATAACAAACATGGCTCACATGCAGCCCTTTCAGATGGTGGTCTCCATTTCACCCATACCCCCAGACCTGGAGGCAGACAAGGAGGTGGGGTTGGACTACTTCTCTTCCCACAATGCATGTTCAGATCTTTTGAAGTACAGTCTCATTTTTAACTCATTCTCTATGTGTATCGCTGTGATCCATCGCCCCCCCCCCCCCCCCCCCCGGACCACCCCAACAGTTTCTTGAACACTTCTGTGTGGCTCCCTCACTTCTTATCCTCTGACATCCCCACCATCAACATGGGTGATTTCAACATCCCTATTTCTAATCCATGTTCCAATGCTGCTTCCAAACTACTCTCCAACATCCTCACTTGACCTCTTCCAGTGGATTGAATACGCTACTCATCAGGATGGCCACTGTCTTGATCTTGTTTTCTCTAGACTATGCTCAGTTTCTTATTTCCTTAACACTCCTTTCCCCCTCTCGGATCACCACCTTATTAGCTACTCGCTCACCCCCAGTTCCTTACCCTCCCCAGTGTCAAACTCTTCCTCACACCCTCAAGAATATTAAACTATTGATTTTCAACAGTTTTCCACCGCTCTTCAAAACAGTCTCTCCCCAATTTCTACATTTTCCTCCTCTGATTGGGCAGCACCCCATTGTCACCAAACCCTAGCAACTGCCCTTGGTCAATGGCTCCAGCGACTCTTCACACTCCGCGTAGACTTTGCTGTCAACCGTGGCACACTAAAGCAGCACGAAATCTACAACAACTCTCATAATGCAGAACGTCACTGGCGTAAATCTTGTACCTCTAATGATTTCATCACATATACTGGTACCTACCACTCCTACAGAAATGCTCTGGACACTGCAAAACAGTCAATTCCAATCTCATCTATGTTCAGGCTTCTAACCCCAAGCGCCTTTTTAACATTTCAATCTTTTCTAAATCCTCCCATCCCAAACCCTCCAGTTACCATCAGTGCCCAGGATCTCTCTTCTTATTTCAAGGACAAAATAGATAAGATCAGACTTGAAATGGTGTCATCTCCCTCGACTAGCAATCTGCTCAATTCCTTCCCAGCACCCTCTGACACTCTTCATTTGATCCCACAAATGAAGAGGAAGTTTCCACTCATCTTCCTACTCTACCTCCTGATCCCATACCACAACAAATTGGTAGGTCCCTATCTCATGTGCTCATTCCACCTCTAACTGAAATCTCTCTACTAGTATTTTTCCATCACTATACAAGCATGCAGTGATTACTCCTATTTTGAAAAAACTAATTTCTGACCCAAACTCCCATGCCCCTCCATACTTTGAGAGAATTGCCTACACTCACCTCACACTTGGTTACTGGAAACAACCTACTGGATTCTCTTTAGTCTGGCTTTCGCTCTCAACAATCCAGAGACTGCGCTGAGCAAGGTTGTCGATGATTTGATCACAGCAATAATTGAAGACCATTACTCTCTTCTAATTCTCCTGGATCTCTCTGCTGCATTTGACACTGTTCACCACTCTCTCCTCAAACGCTACAATCCCTAGGTCTTGAAGGCATTGTCCTATCCTGGTTCTCATCCTACCTATCCAATTGCTCTTTCAGTGTTAATTTCTCTGGATCCAACTCTGCTCCGCTTCCTTTATCAGTTGGAGTACCACAAAGCTCAGTCCTAGGTCCTCTGCTGTTCTCTATCTACAACACTTCTCTTGGAAAACTAATAAGATCCTTTGGATTTCAGTACCACCTATATGCAGATAATACACAAATCTATCTATCCTCTCCTGATATCTCACCATCTGTGTTGTCTCTCGTTACAGATTGTCTTTCTGCCATTCCATCTTGGATGTCTTCTCGCCAACTCAAACTTAATATTTCAAACGATACACAGAAGCTTCCTGTCTAAGATTTCTATTGATAACATGACCATAAATCCCACCCTGCAAGCTCGCTGCCTAGGTGTAATCCTTGACTCAAAACTATCCTTTGTTTCCCACATTAATCTAAATCATGTTACAAACATCTAAAGAACATGTCCAGAATATGCACATCTCACAAGATACTGCAAAAACCTTAATTCATGCACTCATCTCCCACATAGACTATTGCAAATTTCCCCCTTACTGGTCTTCCCAAATTCAGACTTGAACCCCTACAATCTATTTTGCACGCAGCAGCTAGATTGATTTTCCTTGCAAACTGTTCTTCCTCTGCAGAGCCACTCTGCCACTGTCAGTCTACACTGTATTTCAACGAATCCAATATAAAATTCTTCTACTAACATACAAGACCATCAACAAAATTGCACCGACATACATCTCCTCACTTGTCTCAAAATATCTCAGCTCGAAACCTCTGCGTCTCTTTTCCACTCATCACATCCTCCCATTCCTTACAGGACTTTTTTTTGGGCTGCACCCACTTTGTGGAATTCCCTCCCTCGCACAATAAGTCTTTAAAAGTTGTCTGAAAACCCACCTCTTCAGACAAGCTTATAATATTCCTCTACCACCCTCTTACCCTCCCTAGATTACCCTATTACCACCCTCTACACAGCTAACACAAGACAACATCCCTCTGACCAACACAATACTGTTTACCTTTGCATTCTAGCTGGACCAATGTGCAATATGATGTAGCACATACCCTTGTGTTTCAAACTCCCATTGTCCCATAGATTGTAAGCTGTGAGCAGGGCCCTCTTACCTCTATGTATTACCCAGTATTGTTTTATTAATGTTTGACCCCAAATGCAGACAGCTACGGATTTTGCTGGCGCTATATAAATAAAAGATGGTCCAAAACGTCCTTTACTCAGATTTCCTGAACACTGTCACCTCCCCTAACATTATCTTCATGTCTGCTATACTCATCATACTGACCGAGATTTAGCACAGACCCCAGCCAACTGGTCAGTGAAGACCCAATACAGGGTTTGTTCTGCTCACTTTGAATATGTTCCAGGCATGGAGAACAGTGACCAGAGGGGGCAAAGGTGGTGAAAATTTTGAGCATGATGTTCCCCTAATTGAAAGTGAGCAAAGCTGAATGAGTGACAATGGGATGTACTCGGTTTGAATAATTCCAGCATGGAGCACAAGCAGTGTCTGCTTCTTAACTGTAGCTGCCACACCTCCTCCATGTCTTGTACACACTGGTGCCCATTACCATTCTTCTAGTTTGAGGAACTGGAAATGCCACCCCCTACCTGCTAAGGTAAAAAAAAGTTTAGAGGTGGGGGAGGATTGTATAATTCACTCCAATGGAAGCAAGGAGCCACCTTTGGCATCCACATTGCTTCTCCCAGAGTACAGGACAAATATGCTTTATTTCTATCTCCACTAGCCTGGGCTGTGTTTACAATTAAAGTTTGAATTAGGGCATGAGCCAACGTTAACCCTAGTATGAAAAATATGCACTAACGCAAGTTAGGGCTTGGTCTAGTGTTACAGCTGTGCAAGAGAGGTTTTATTTTTACAATCACTTTTATTAAAAGATTAAGTAACTCATTGAAGATTTTTGCTTTGAAACAAGCGGCTTCTTTCCTAGAACCCCAGTGTATCGAGATTGAATCTACTCTGTAACCCAAACTCCATTACTAGGAAGTCCTTGTCGGTTCAGGGTAACTGCCCCTATTAACCTCCTATTAGAACAGGCCTGTCCAACCTGCGGCCCTCCAGGTGTTGTGGAACTACAAGCCCCAGCATGCTTTGCTGGTAGACAACCAGTTGATAGCTGGAAGGGCATGCTGGGACTTGTAGTTTCACAACATCTGGAGGGCCGCAGGTTGGACAATCCTGTATTAGAACATTCCAGTTATGATGTTATTGGTGACTTGAGTCCTCTGTAGGGGGGTTATATTGTGATGGTGAAGGTTGTAGTACAGTAACTAGGAATCCAGTCTTCTGCAGAGCACTTACTACATTATTCTGGTTTGTAAGTCAGAAACCACATCAAGGGGTAAATGTATCAAGCAGAGAGTTTTCCGGCGGGTTTGAAAAGTGGAGATGTTGCCTATAGCAACCAATCAGATTCTAGATATCATTTTGTTTAATTAACTAAATGAAAAGTTATAATCTGATTGGTTTTTCAAACCCGCTGGAAAACTCTCAGCTTGATACATTTAGCCCCAAGTCTCTGAACCCCATCCCACAATCTAAGCATCACAATTCCTCACATACCAGCAATGTGTTAATAAAATACGCCACTTCTGCTCCCACAACGCGGACGTTGTTCGCAGCCTGCGTGTAGAAAGCGTACGCACCGCCGCTCCAATCAACGCACAAACAATTCACGTCCTCCACTTCCAGCATCGCCTAAAACAAGAACATTCATTAATTACACAAATATTACTCATGTAGTGGACGGTGAGGCGTGTCCTCTGTACATGTATGTACCTTACACATGTCCACCAACCAGTACTTTTCACCTTTCTCAATTAATCCGTGGATTATGAAGCGAGATTTCCTGGAGGATTTAAAGTTTGATGAGGAAATGGTTGCTGGATTTATTGCACTGATTTTCTAGAAGATACAAAATAAAGAAAAACTAATTTGCAATAAATGTAGAAAGTTATTAAAAAAAAAAATAAAAAAAAAATGACGACATGAAATATTGTGATGAAGACAACCCTACTGTAAGCCATGTGTATGTATCTTTATATCACTGCAGATCTATTCAGAATATACGCATGTTCCCCTCACGATAAAAGTATTTTATTGCGGCATTGAAAAGTACAAGAAGGAAAACATTACATAATGGAGAGAATGAGCAGATAGGAAACAAATATGAGTGACAGAATGTTATCTAATTGATGAGTCAGTCTGAGCATAGTGGGTGGGGATAGAAGAACCTGTATCAGATCATGAGAATGTTTACAGCACAGAGGGTTTCAGGAAAGCAGTGCATTACTCATGTGTGAGGCCATCACTTGCCCACTCTTGTGATTATGTTACTGATGACAGGGGAAGGGTCATGATGTAAGGGGGGTGTGGTCCAGGGGCGGATCTAGAAAAGTATCCTACCCGGGGCGATTTGGGGGGGGGGGGGGGGGGGGGATTTAGGCCCCACCCCCTTTTTGACTTCAAAGCTGCCGGCGGCTGCACAATATGTGCAGGTCCGCTCGGCAGTGACAGTGTGCTGCCCGGCTGCTCTGATTGTGTTTTAAACACAATCAGAGCAGCCGGGCAGCACACTGTCACTGCCGAGCGGACCTGCACATATTGTGCAGCTGCCGGCAGCAAGCCCCTACTAGGGGGGGGGGGGGGGCGCCCCCCCCCCCCCTGGATCCACCAGTGGTGTGGTCATAAGGAGGTGCCACAGACTGAGAGTTACATAGTGGAAGAAGCAGGGTCCTCCAACAGTAGCAGTCATGTGAAGCTCGTGTCAAATGTATGTGGGAAGATTTCTATATGAAATAACATTCATACACCAAACATTCTATTAATTATATACTTTTACATAATAATTGCTTGTCCCACATAGAATAGAAGAACACAAGTGTAAAATGTGTTAATAAATACTAAAGTAATATGTGACAGTATTCCAGTTTCAGGCAGGAGACGTGTTCTTACCTGATAGTTACTGGGGTTCTCTCTAGTGAATAGCAGGAATTGGGTATTAATTTTCTCTGGGGTCCACGGAGTTCGGCCGATTGGTCGCTGCAATGTATTTGCGTAAGGGGCTTCATCTGAGAAACATCCCAGTCTCTCATAGCAGATATTTCCTGGTGGACACAACATTTATAAATCAGCTGCATCTTCTACACAAACCCATTAAACCGAGCAGCATTATGAAGTGACGAGAGGCGCTTCCTAACTTCTTAAAGAAGAAAAACACAATCTTCTATCTCCTACTCATTGGAAGAACAGTTCTCCACCGAACCTAATGTCTCCTTGTTTCCCAGCATCCAGCTACAGGTTATACAAGAAGTATGGGAGACTCAATGGAGGAGACTACTTCTATAAAACCACCCGTATCTGTAGTGTATAAATAGTAGATTGTTCTGTCCATTAATAGAGATACAAGTACTGCGGGTGACCCACCTCCTGCATTCAGAGTGACAGCCGGAGAACCCCTATACTGAGGGGTCTCAGGACTGCGGGAGTTGGGGAGAAAATTTTAGTAACAACTTTAACAGTACAAGTTGTTATAAATCTGTGGCTGCTGGTAGAAATATTAAGAGGTAACTTCTGCAGTGTACAATACTCTATTATAAATGCTTAATATAGTTTGTATATATTGCTCAGATGATACCTAAGGTGATGGGAAGGGTCCCTCAATAGTGACAATTTATATAAAGACCTTTAAAAACAACAGCAAACACTATAAACAAACACATCAGAATTACAAACCAGGAAGTAATATAGACAATATATAATCCAGAGAAACCAAACAGAACTGTCATTCTTTAGTGTATTGTAAACTGCAAAAGTAATATAAGATTTGAGAGTTGTACGCTTTCGTGCACCACAAGAGTATGTCCCCCCGTCTTACTGCAGTGGAGGCAGTATGTGGGGGGTATTTAACTGGTGCACCTAACAGAAACACCCAATATGCCCCAAGCCTACAATGTCTCCGCTCCGCACCATCAGATACTTATCCTACAAACCCTAACAAGTGAGTTATAAGCATAGTATGGAAGCGACACCGATTCTTCAATATCTGCAGAATACTTCTTATACTTCTCTAGCACAGTAAATATCACTGGTCTCCTATGAACACAGGACAGAGAGTATTTACCATTTACAGCCGCTGTGAGGGAGATCACTAGTAACAAAGCGACAATCATCTAGAAGTAAAGGAAAATATAACTTTAATCATGAGCATATACCAGTAATATATTATATGCTATACTTAGACCTCACATGTGTCCTGAGCACCCACTATACCCCCAGCTTACAGTCCATAGGAAAATAGGCATTTGGTAAAAGCCAAGTGCCACATATTGTAATCTGGTCCAGCCAGAGGCAGGATGGGGGATGGAAGTATATTGGTTTGTCCAGCAGTTTACTTGAGGTCATCAGAATGACGGCACATTCGTTATTTACTTCTACTTGCAAAAGATGTTTTAGGTTTTGTGACATAACTGGTGCCACATGATCGAGGGCTGTTTACAAGGCGTGATGAAGATATGGTGCGGACAGATCACAGGAGAATGTGGGAGTCTGGGACAGTGGATACTGCAGACAAGGGTGAGAATGAGCAGAACAGAGGATTCTGTCGGTAAGAGGCGGCTTAGATGGTGCACACAGGTTAGAGATGGAGGAAAGAATACAGTCATCATGGTCTGGTCAGAGGGGAAAACAAGGGGCAGCTCAGAAGCTGAACAAATTTGGAAGGAATCAGGATAATGAAGGGGGAGAGCGAGAGACTTATACTGCAGGATTATTACAATATAAAATGAATGACAGACATCATATTACCAAGGATCTGGTCGAGCTACTAAAATATGAAACAATCTTCAGGTCATATAAAATGAGCAACTCAGACATTAGAATAAAAACAAAAGAAATGTAGTTTCAGTTTAGTTACAGTATCATACTACAGATAATATGTAATGATCTTTTTATAGTTTGACAACTTTTTCTTCAATGCAAGAAAACATAAATCAGTCCCAGAAGTGGCTGGTAATACCCATCTGTACAAGACTGTGCAGGGCGGGGAGCACAGGACTGCTGTCTGTATAGGCTGCTAGGGCTCTTGTATTGGACTCTCAGGTGATGGGTGCACCTGAACGTAAGAGCAGTCACACTCCCAGCCAGGGACAGGGAGCTATGACTCCAACAGTTGTGGAACTACAGGTCCCACACTGACCCTTCAGGTTCCGACATCCTTCTAGCCACAGATTTCCAACATTGGTCTTAAGCTCCTCTGGTATCACCAAACTTTACCCAGCAGTAACATAACTCTGTATATTGTGGTGTCAGGAGATGTATATACTGCAGTTCTGGTTTATCTCTAAGAGATCCACAGAACAGGAATAATAGTCATATATAATAAAATGCTGCTGGTCAGTTTATAAAGAATGTGGTATACGGTCTGCTCAGAGAGATGGAGGGGCAGTGAGGTGTATTATATTACTACAAGACAACATGAATTACAATGATTCCCTTGGGTGTGACTCTCAGCTGGAGGGGGATTACCTGCTCACTGTTAGCACCAAGCAGGCAGAGTCCTCAGTACAAGTTAAATACCCTGAAGGAAAATCTTATGCAGGTCCTGGACTGTAAATCACTGGCCAGAGAGATGAGCTCATGTCATCCTTTGAAGACTAATAAAAGCATACAGCCAGTTTTATTTTCAAGTGACCTAAACAGAGTTTGTCCCAGATAGTGACAGGAGAGTTAAAAATCTAAAATGAATTTCACGCTATCAAAATCTCTAGAGCATCTGGGATCCCAGGCAGCCCCCAGCCAGTCACTTCATTTCAATACCAGAACTTCTGATTTCCAACTTCAACCACCGATAATATAAACCCGATACTGATTTCAATACAACACCTGACCTATCCTTGAACATACATATATCTATATTTACCTCTTCTGTTGCACTAACCATAGACAGCTGCCACAGCTCCCTCTACATGTGAGGCAGCTCTCCCCCAGCTCTTATATACACAGGTAAGTGGGCGGAGAAACTTAAATTAAAAAATTAAGACAACTAATTGTCTGACAACTACAGATCAACTGAAAGAATCTCAATCTCTTTATCCCTAATAAAACTGTTTCACACATTATAAGTTACATATATAACATAACCCACAGTCCACAGATGATTTCTAATGACACAAAACAGGTGAATTGTTACACTCTGACTGATGTTGAGTTCAGGAAAAAAAACACTTATCATTCAAATCTTCTATAAAGAGTAATATTATTATTATTATTATTATTATCGTTTATTTGTTAGGCGCCACAAGGTTTCCGCAGCGCCGTACACAGTACAAACAATAGACCATACAGGGCAAAACAGTACAGAACATTAAACGTAAAATACCAATACTTTGTAAACTCCGGGAGGGCAAATACAGTAGAGACGGAGTGGAAGAACGGGTATGGAGACAGGAGGAAAGAGGGCCCTGCTCATACGAGCTTACATCCTAAGGGAGGGTGGACAGAATCAGGCACAGAAGGGAGCCAGTGAGGCAAAGGGGAGAACCGAAGAGATGAGAGGTTAAGTGGATGGTTGGTGGGCCTTAAGAAACAGGTGAGTTTTAAGTGCCCGTTTGAAGGAGCACAGTAATAAATCCTGCTCGAATACTGCCGCCTTACAATGACTATACCACTGTCCTGACAGGCAGCTGCAATTGATATTTTACTACTTTATTTATCAACGGTTCCTCACACCTCTTAGATTGTGAGCTCATTGGGGCAGAATCATTCTCACCCTGTGTTTCATGTCATTATTTGTAATTTCTTTATATCATGATCCACTCAGTGTACAGCGCTGCACAGTATGTCAGTGCTTTATAGTTACAAGATAATATTAAATACAAAAAAACATATTTATAATAAATTCAATATTGCTGTGTAATCTAGATTCTGGAATGCAGATTAGGTTCTTAATGGACATCTAGAACAAGTTATGGATGCTACATTGTGACCTCACTCAGCTGGGTGCGTAGAATAACAATTACTGCCTTTCTGCTATCAGACCTGTCTGCACAGTTTATCTAAATGCTTCAAAAATCATAGTGTAACTTTCCTATCAGTAAGTGGAGATGGTAAATCTGTTCATATTGTTGTCAATATTTTGATAAATATTTGCAAATGTCCATAAGTCACAACCTGGACATGTAATAAATATCTTTATCTTCATCTTACTGGTAATTCCAACTACTGGTCTTTAATCAAAAAACAAATAACAGAATTCCTAAAGAAAAAACAAAAACATTATAAATAAACCTTTCAGATGCTGTTTGATGAATACTCTAAGGGCTACATTTACTAAACGGTGGGTTTGCAAAAAGTAGAGATCTTGCCTATGGCAACCAATCAGATTCTAGCTTTCATTTATTTAGTGCATTCTACAAAATGACAGCTAGAATCGGATTGGTTGCTATAGGCAACATCTCCACTTTTTCAAACTCGCAGTTTAGAAAAAATACCCCTAAGACTCCTACTTAAAAATCTGCAACA
The DNA here is from genome assembly GCA_036250195.1 of Mixophyes australis. NCBI lineage: Eukaryota > Metazoa > Chordata > Amphibia > Anura > Limnodynastidae > Mixophyes > Mixophyes australis. The sequence goes on from JAVHZZ010000006.1 coordinate 2,590,644, forward strand.
CTAGAAAATGAATTGTCACTGCAATTTACTAAGAAAATATTGGAGAGGCAGCGAGTGATAGTCGCGGGTACTGGCGTGGAGTGATAGTCGCGGGTACTGGCGTGGAGTGATAAGGCTTACTTAAAAAATCAAAAAATATATTTTAAAAAATACATATCCTCTAAAATAATAACCGTATGAGAAAGTGATTTATTTAAATAATAAAGCAGTTTTCGCTGAATTTCTCCTGGCGTTAGCAGAAGAAGGATTGCAGTGATACGTGTACCGCCACGGTCCTTGTTATATAGGCTTCACCAAAGCTAGATCCAGGGGGAGCTTTTATCACCGGCTCTGGTTACCTCCAGAAATTGCAGATCGCCATTATCAGTTCCTTGATATAAAGGGAGAAGCCTATTTCTGGCGAAAAAACACACGTTTTTACGATGGAGATGGAGGATAAATGTAACTCTCAGAGGTGATGCTAAGAACATATAGAAGCAAAACCTGCGACAGAATTTGTTCCCCAATAATTTTATGTCCCCCAAAACAATGGACTATCGCTTCATAAGTTGTGAGAGAGGGATCAAAATTAGATTGATAATAATTGATGACGATATTCATACATCTGCGGACTGATAGGAGGAGGGGTGTTTGCCAGAATTGTTTTCAATGTTTGCAGTTTAAAATTACACTTAAAACTTAAAGTTACAAGTTTAAATGATAAGATTTATGTGAGCGAAAAAGTGGTATTTATTACACTATTTTCTGTTACAAGTAAAATAAAGTAAATCATTAGCCAGTGTCACCCCAGAGTGATCTTTCAGGCCAATCATGTATATATCAGGACAATGTAAGGGACCTTACTATGTAATGGGATCCGGCAGAACCAGTTATAATGACCTCCTATGTCACTATGAAGCCACCAATGCCAGAGGCTGGATCCCGGGAGAAGAGAGAACTTGTGTTCTGACCTTTCTGTCCCCATTACCAGTAATTCTGAGGTTGTGAAATATCTAATGAATCTAATGACAGACAGGTCACAAGTCGTCCTGATTTGTCCATTTTGGTCCTGTCATGTGCGGTTTCCATTCCTACATTGGCTGCAGCTCCACCATTGAAGTTACTAATCCCACTAAACTTTCTCAGAGAAGGTTCAATGTTACATCCCAGCCCACTGAGTCTGTTCCCGATGGAATGGTAATAATACAGCGAGCTTCCCTAAACCGCGGCCTCCTGGAATCCACAGTTCACACTCTACAGCAGGCCTGTCCAACCTGCGGCCCTCCAGATATTGTGAAACTACAAGTCCCAGCATGCCCTTCCAGCTATCAACTGGTTGTCTACCAGCAAAGCATGCTGGGGCTTGCAGTTTCACAACACCTGGAGGGCCGCAGGTTGGACAGGCCTGGACTACAGTGTACAACTAAATATAACACACTTTGCTTTATATGCATCTGGACGAGGACTTAATGCGCAGAATATACTAATCTACCAGACTGGACTGTGTTATAGAAGTTCATGTACCAGGCATCCTAGTGGTCACCAATTTTCAATGGTCCAACATCATCATCATCATCATCATCATCATCATCATCATCATCTGTTTATATAGCGCCACTAATTCCACAGCGCTGTACAGAGAACTCATTCACATCAGTCCCTGTCTCCATTGGAGCTTACAGTCTAAATTCCCTAATATATACACACACACACACACACACACACACACAGACACAGAGGGACTAGAGTCAATTTTGATAGCAGCCAATTAACCTACCAGTATGTTTTTGGAGTGTGGGAGGAAACCAGAGCACCCGGAGGAAACCCACGCAAACACAGGGAGAACATACAAACTCCACACAGATAAGGCCATGATCGGGATTCAAACTCATGACCCCAGTGATGTAAGGCAGAAGTGCTAACCACTAGGCAACTGTGCTGCCCAACGACCAGTAATCAATCATTTTTACTGCAGTATTTTAACAGAAGCCTCCACTGTAGTTTTGGGGCCCTCATGGGATCTCCTCCTAGTCTTAGAGACCTTTCCTAAGAATCCGTTTTGAACTACTCTCACATTCTTCAGTAAATTATCTTCCATTGAAAACAATTTTAACGATGGCTTTCTGCATTAGGAGCTACAAAGTCCAAACTTAAGCAGAGATGAGCAAAACTACTGTGGTCGAAAGTCCAGAAGCCGATTCCACTGTTAAGGATACCTCCTATACACAGGTCTTTAGTTCCCAAGCCCGGGATGTCTGTGCTGTAGTACAGTTGTGTGATGATTCTTATTAGTATTAATAGTAAGTGGCAGAGGTAGAACAGAGCACTGTCAGACTGTATAGTTTCAGTATGTGGCCAGAGATGCCATTCTAGTTTCCGGAGCCCCCTCTCTGCTCTCAATAGGGAGACGGCCCCTTCTAAACATATTCGGTCCAACTGCATATTTTCTTCAACTTGTGACAAAAGCTGAGTCCTGAATATCAGTTATATCCAGTGGTGGGATTCAGCCGGTTCGCACCGGTTCTATAGAACCGATTCCTAAAATACTTGCGGTTCGGCAGAACCGTTTGCTGGCCTGCTGTGCGGCACTGGCTCCTGGCTCTCACCCGATCCGGCATCCGGCTCCCGGCTCCCTCCCCCGATCCGTCACGCAGAGCTTCCGATGCTCTGCTGGAAAACTGCATATTATTACCTCATGCGGCTGCGCGATGTGACATCCTGACGCAGCCGCCGTGATGTCATGCGCAGTCGCCTAGGAGCCTCTGACTACGCGGTTTCACTGCTGGGTGCGCACAGTGAATGCCAGCAGCCTGCTCAGGTAATTTGTTTATTAATTTGTATTCGTCCTTCGTTTTGGTTTTAAGCAAGAAAGAGTATTTTTTTTGTCATTGTTTCTGGGGGGGGGGGGGTGTGTGTGTAAGGAAATATCTGCGGGGGGAATAAGTAAAAATTATTGCAGGGGGGGCAATGACTGCAGGGGAAAGTATAAGGAAATTACTTTAGGGGGAGTATAAGGAAATACCTTCAGGGGGGAAATAAGTAAAATTTATTGCAGGGGGAGGCAATGACTTTGGGGGGGTATAAGGAAATTACTTTGGGGGGGGTGTAAGGAAATACCTGCGATGGGGGATAAGTAAAAATGGTTGCAGGGGGGGGGCAATGGCTGTAGGAGGGGGAAATGAAAATACCTGCAGGGGTGACAATGACTGTAGGAAAGGGCTAATGAAAATACCATGCAGGGGGGAGTAAGGAAAAATGGCTGCCGGGGGGGGGGGGGGGGGGCAATGGCTATAAGAGGAGGAAATGAAAATTACTGAAGGTGGGTAGTTAAATGAATTAACAAGTTTTTTATCTATACATATTTTGTTAAAATATATATATATATATATATATATATATATATATATATATATATATATATAAAATAACTGACCCACGCATCTAAACACAACAAAAACAGCGTTGTGGGGAGTAAACTGTATAAAGATGTATATAAATATATATATATATATCTATTTATATACATCTTTATACAGTTTACTCCCCACAACGCTGTTTATGTTGTGATTAGATGCGTGGTTTAGTTAGAGGGAGCACAATAGTCCATATTAACAGCTACAGTGGGAAGTAATAACTATTTTGGAAGTACACAATTTATTTTTGTGTATCTGAGTTTATTCCCTGTTTGAAGTTGTTATTGTAATGAAAATACCTGCAGGGGTAATGAAATGTCTTAGGGGGTATTTAATAAATAGAGCAGCTTTGGGAGGCATGATAACTTTATTGCGTGACGGTTACATGGATGCTCTCTGTGGTCTCAGCGATCACTAGAATATTAAATACTAGTGAAATGGGGCTGGTAGAGGTTAATATTTTATTGACCACAAATGTTCAGATATTGCTTATATATGCCTGTACAATGGGGTAGTTTTATCTGTCCATAATGAAGTGTTTTGTTTGAACTAAGGAGCCTAATCATTCAGGGTTTGTTAACATTTTGCATTATAATACAATTTTTGCATTTTCAATACAGGACTCCAACTTTCACAAGCCAGCGAGAGGACAACAAAGCTGCAAGAGAGAAGAGCAAGAACAGGTAAGATACAATGGCACAATCTGTCTAAATTTAATGCTGGAGAACACTTATGAATATTCATATTTAGGAGTATTCAGTAACATATTTGTTTCAATTGCTTCATTTTTGTTGGGTATGCAACTTATTTAAACACATTGTTGGTTGTGCAGTATTTGTGCTGATTTAGTCTTTTAGTGTATGCTACGTGCCGGATTAGTTATTTATTTTAGAATGATTTTTATTTTTTTATTTTGAATTTACGTCTATTGTGTTAAATTATATGGGCCTGAGTCAATGAGGAAAGCAAAGCAAAATAAGAAGTAAGATGGTTAAGGGTAAATCACACAGCTGATGATGCTCGGATAAAAGCAAAGAAAATTGCAAGTGAGGACGCCAATCAAACAGCAATATGGAAATATCTTCACTAACTGTTTATGAGGTATTTAATATTTAAAATCTTACGTTACACATAATCTAGTTGTCTTTACCTCTTTTACTGTTCTTATTGCAGTATTTAATGCGTGAATTGTTAGACTACCTTTCGGTTTATCTTTTGGTATAGTTAAAATGGTCATTAGGACATAGAACCTGTTGTTAATTTTTTTGAATCCCACCACTGGTTATATCCCTATTGCATCTAAAAATGTGTATCATGTATTTATACAGGGGAATGAAGCAAAGTTGTCAAACACCAACATATGGGACAGAAAAATCAGCCAATTTCAATGCTGACAAGGGAGCCGAGACTCTTAAATAATGATGATTACTTGAAAACAATGTTTGTACCACTTCTACCATCATCATCATCATCAGCAGCAGCTATTTATATAGCGCCACTAATTCCTCAGCGCTGTACAGAGAACTCACATCAGTCCCTGGCAAGATCCAAGCAACTAACAGCCCATTTTATTACTATCTGAGAGCCGCTCAGGTCCCTGAACTGTACAGAAAACTGATTGTTGCAGAGCAGGAATCTGCAGTGAGCAGACAGAGGTAGGAGGATGGAGATATTGTCAGTGAGTGGGAGTCAGTAACTACGGTCTCTATATGATAGATATGGCACTAGATGTGGCCCACATATTAGTCTTGGCACCAATATAACTGTTACACTTGTCACTATATAGGTCACGCTATATTGGATTTGGATCCAGATAATGCTCTGCATATAGTAGACTTTTCCCAACATCTATATTACTTGGCACCAGAAGCTGTTCTGTACATTAGGGTTGGCACAAGATAAGACTCTGCACATATTACTTGGCACCAACATGTCGCTCATCATACTCGGTTTTCCCGGGATAATCATTTTCTTCCCTGGTAAATTCAATGGTTATTGTTGTATAATTCAGACTCACATTAACAGGATGAGTGGGAACACGTGGATTTTAGGGCCTGAGAAAACTTGAGGTCACTTGAGTATCCCCATTCTACTTTCCTAATCATGGGATCCCTGAGCATATTGGGCACCAGATCTGGCTCTGCACACTGGACTTGGCAAAACAGAAATGGAAGTTGCACAATCAATTTTATAGGTTCACAGCAGGTGTTTGAAAGGGAGGGGTTATCCAGAGGGGTTGGGGGGGGGGGGGGTCTATCTCTGTATTTTATCCCTAAAAGGGGCTTATTATATTATACTTAGCAATGGATCTGTTTCAGCTACACATGTTTGCCACCAGATATGGATCAGATATGGAGCGCTAGTTATAACTTTTTTAGTTTCCTAGATTTTGGACACATTTATCTAGATCTGGTCATGCCACATGTTCCTCCACTCCAGCTGCTCATCACCCTGGCACTAAGGATGGCCGGGGAGCAGAGGTTCCTCTCTATTGATTGCATTTAGAACATACAAAACAAATAATTGTAAGAGGTGTGATCTGGAAAGACGTACAGCCTCTCCTAGTATTCACTCGGAGTGACAGTCTCTGGGCATTGCTAGGTCCTTGTACCATGGGCCCAGGCCCTGAGTTTCAGACACAGGTTCTCAAGTTTTAAAACTCATTTTTGTTTTTTTTAATTTACTGCTTGTAAATTATTGTATATACTTGAAGCTTTCAGTGGTTCCCAAACCAGAGTAGATATGTAGTATGCTACAAATTACCCTCTAAATCCTCAACAGACCTCATAGTTTGACAGGATAAGGTAATAGATTAACAGGAGAAATATTCAGTCTTCATTGTGTTAACATGTTATCTAAAACCCAGTGAAGTTGAGCATCTTTAGAGAACATGTAGTCTAGTTATGACTGTTGTAAAGGCAGTAGGAGTGGCTGGTGAGAGAATGGAGGTTGAAGGCATCGTAGGGTTAATCCACCAATAGAGTTACAAAAGCATCTCTGCCCCACCTTGACCCCCCCCCTTCCCCCCAATTTTGAATGCAACTCCAACTCCTTCCATCCCCAATCCATTCCCTGCTGTTGTGAAAGTGATCTGGAGGTACCTTGGGGTCATTCCTGCAGCTGCCGTCCCATCAGATGGACATCGGTTAAGTGAGAGAGATGGCTGCACCCGGCTGTATCACAAGGACCCGTCTACCACAGGGGTGTTAGGAACTCCTTCAGTCAGCACGACAGAACCCGGAATCTGCTCCGATGTCTGGTGTTCACTGGAGCCCCTAGTGGTGGGGACAGACTTGGCTGCAGACAAACGGAGGGTCGTGTAGTGTGCACTGACTGGGGAGAACCCAGAGGCAGCGTGGTAGAACACAGCGATGTGAGGTCCAGGCAAAGGGTCAAGGGCCGGCAGCAGACAGGGATATCAAAATACAAGCCGTAGTCAGGGGTCACAGGCAATACAACGAAGTCCGAAAAACAAGCCAGGGGTCATACACAGGAAATCCGATAATAGAGAAAACACAGGAGCAGGGAAACAGGAACAGGAGCCTAGCTAAACAGGAAGCTATAACTGGCAATGAGGCTCTGTTCTCACTGCCTTAAGTAGCAAGGGGAGCCAATAGGAGAGAGTGCCAGTGAGACCCCTCCCTACTGCACTAATCTCAGAGAATAGGCCATACAGAAATAGGAGAACAGAATAATCAATTCTATCAGAGCCAGGTATGGTAACTTCCTAGCCAAGACTCCGCCACAGAATCTATGCACAAAAAACAAAACAAGAAGTTACCTTTTTCTGCGCGCATGCGCCCGGGTGTCAGACCGCTGGCCGGGCGCTGCGGCCTCCGGATTACAGTGTCCCGGTTGTTGCCTAGGCAACCGGGACGTCAGCGGCGGAAGTGAGACCCCGGTCGTCATGGAGACGGCCGGGGCGTCTGAGAGAGCCGGAAGCGAGCCGCGGCGGCCCGTCGGGGAGCTGCGGCTCGTAACAGTACCCCCCCCTTGAGGAGGGGTCAATGCACCCCGACTTCCAGGTTTCCCAGGATACTTTTTAAAAAAGTCTTTAATGAGTTGGTTAGCATGTAGATGCTTCTGCGGTACCCAGGACCGTTCCTCCGGGCCATAGCCTTTCCAGTGGACCAAAAAGTGGAGTTGACTTTGCACCTTTTTGGAGTCTAGGATCTTTTCAACAATGAACTCTTGGTGTCCTCTGACTGAGACAGGACGAGGTCTGTGCAATTGACGTGGTCTGAATTTATGTGAACATGTAACTGCTTTCAACAAGGAACAATGGAATGTGTTAGGAATCTTGAGTGAAGGAGGAAGTTTCAACTTGAAAGCCACGGGATTAATCTGTTTAATAATGGAGAAGGGTCCAATAAACCTAGGACCTAACTTCCTACAAGGTTGCTTAAGTTTAATGTTGCGGGTAGACAGCCACACCTTGTCCCCGACCTTGAAAGGACACGGTCCACGATGCTGATCAGCATAATATTTAGACTTAAATGAAGCTTGATTGAGGGCAAGGTGAACCTTTCTCCATATCCGGCACAGATAAGAAATCGAAGAACTAGATTTGGCTTGATTCGAGACTTCCAGCGAGTTGGACCGAGGATGGAATCCGAAGTTACAGAAGAATGGCGATACCAGAGTGGATGAATGGCACGAGTTGTTGTAGGCGAACTCTGCCCATGGAAGCAAAGCAGCCCAATCACTATGGCATTTAGTTACATATAAACGGAGAAATTGCTCAAGGGATTGATTAACCCTCTCCGTTTGTCCGTTGGATTGTGGGTGATACCCTGAAGATAGACAGAGTTTAATTCCTAATTGGGCACAGAATGCTCTCCAGAATGTGGCTACAAATTGGGAGCCGCGGTCAGAGACAAAATTAACAGGAAGTCCATGGAGCTTGAAAATGTGCTGAATGAATAGGGATGCCAAGGTTTTAGCACATGGCAATCCTACGAGAGGGATGAAATGTGCCATCTTACTAAATCTGTCTACTATCACCCAGATGGTGTTAAAGCTGGATGAGCGTGGTAATTCTACGATGAAGTCCATCGATATGTGGGTCCAGGGTCTCGTTGGAACGGATAGTGGCATAAGAGGTCCGGCAGGACGTCTGCGAGAAGATTTATTCCGGGCACAGGTTTCACAGGATAACACAAACTCTTTGGTATCGGCTGCCAAGGAAGGCCACCAGACGGAACGAGACAGCAGTTCCAATGTCTTGGATACTCCAGGGTGACCTGAGGTTTTATTATCATGACATTCAGTGAAGACCGTCCTCCTCAGATAAGCTGGTACGAATAATTTACCCCTGGGAGTAGCTGATGGTGCCAACTGTTGGAGACCCCGGAGGGTTGTGCCAAGATCCTGAGTTAGGCCAAGGACTACTTTGGATGCCGGAATAATGAAAGCGGTTTCAGTGAGGGAAGAATGAGAGGCGATGAAGCTGCGAGACAAGGCGTCTGCCTTAATGTTCTTGGATCCAGGCCGGAACGTAATTGTAAAGTTGAAACGGGAGAAGAAAAGGACCCACCGGGCTTGCCTGGAGTTCACAATTTTAGCAGATTGAATATACTGTAGATTTTTGTGGTCAGTATATACTGTAACCACATGATTAGCTCCCTCTAGCCAGTGGCGCCACTCTTCAAATGCCCACTTGATAGCTAGCAATTCTCTATTCCCAACGTCATAGTGGGTCTCAGCGGAGGAAAATTTTCTGGAAAAAAAGGCACAGGGATGCAAACAGTGATCAGTGATATCTTTCTGGGAAAGGATCGCACCTGCCCCGACGTCAGAGGCATCCACTTCGAGAACAAACGGTAATTCCGGATTGGGGTGTCGGAGGACAGGTGCAGAGATGAAGGCCTCTTTTAACTTTTGAAAGGACGTCAAGGCCGTAGGGGACCAATTAACGGTATCAGCCCCTTTACGTGTAAGGGCTGTGATCGGAGCCACCAATACAGAGAATGACTGGATGAATCGCCTATAATAATTAGCGAATCCTAAAAACCTCTGGATGGCTTTAAGATTGCTAGGCCGGATCCAATCAAGAACTGCCTGTACTTTACTCGGATCCATGGAGAAGCCACGAGGTGAGATGACGTATCCGAGGAACGTGACCTGAGTGACTTCAAACTCGCATTTCTCGAGTTTAGCGAAGAGGCAGTGCTGGCGGAGTTTCAGAAGTACCTGTTTGACATGAGTACGGTGTTGCTCCAGTGATTGGGAATAAATCAAAATGTCGTCAAGATAAACTACCACGAATCTCCCCAGGAATTCTCGCAGGACATCGTTAATAAAATCTTGGAACACTGCGGGGGCGTTACATAGGCCGAAGGGCATGACCCGATATTCATAATGGCCTGAGTGAGTATTAAAGGCCGTCTTCCACTCGTCGCCCTTTTTTATTCGAACCAGATTATATGCCCCCCGCAGATCGATCTTGGAGAATATCGTGGCTAATTTGAGCTGATCAAAAAGTACGGAGATGAGTGGCAACGGGTAAGTATTCTTCACGGTAATCCCATTTAGACCCCTATAGTCTATGCACGGCCGAAGGCTTCCATCCTTTTTTGCCACAAAGAAGAAGCCCGCTCCTACGGGTGATTTGGAGGGTTGAATGAATCCCTTACGGAGGTTTTCCTCCACATAGTCATCCATAGACTTAGTTTCAGGAATAGACAAGGCATATAATCTTCCCTTAGGAAGCTTGGCATCTGGAACCAAATCAATAGAGCAATCGTAGCTACGGTGTGGGGGTAGAGCGTCTGCTTCTTTTTTCGAGAATACGTCGTGGAATTCACGATAAGGCAATGGAAGAGATTCAGGACTAGGCTGAACAATCCGGAGAGGAAGAGCAAGACAGGTTGAGGAACAAGCCTTACTCCATCGTATGATCTCCCCCGTGCTCCAATCTATGTGAGGGTTGTGAAGTTGAAGCCAAGGATGTCCGAGGATCAATGGTACGGAGGAACAGGGAATTAGAAAGAACGAGAGGACTTCGGAATGGAGAGCTCCCACCGTAAGCTGCAGAGGTGGTGTTTGATATGAGACCCTTCCGTCAGTTAACGGTTTACCGTCCAGACCGCAGACCGTGATTTCTGAGTCTAAGTTTACGGATGGAATACCAAGTCTCTTGGCAAAGTTTATATCCAAAAAATTTCCAGCTGCCCCGCTGTCAAGAAAGGCAGGAATAGAAACGGATCGATTACCATACATGATCCGAGCAGGGATTAAGACCGAATTCTTGGAAGAGACCATCTGGAGACCTAGGCGTACCTCCTCCTTTACTCCTAGGCCTGGTCTTTTCCCGCCTTGTTAGGGCAGCTACGCAGGAGGTGGCCTTTATTGCCACAATAGAGACACAGCCCCAGTGACCGGCGCCTGGATTTCTCCTCAGGGGACAGGCGATAAGCCCCTAACTGCATGGGCTCCGGTAAATCCTGAGGAACAGAGTAGACGGCTGGAGAGGGCCAGGATGGTGAGGCGGCCTCCTTTTCGGACCTTCTTTCCTTGATCCTGCGGTCAATTTTAATAACTAGTTGCATTAAGGCCTCCAAGGAAGATGATGAAGGATATTGGACTAAGGAGTCCTTTATCTGCTCCGAGAGCCCAAGCCGGAACTGACTCCGTAGTGCGGGGTCATTCCACTGACTGTCGACCGACCAACGTCGGAACTCGGCACAGTATTCTTCCGCTGTCCGCCTCCCCTGTTTCAGCGCTCTTAGGTGGGACTCAGCCGAGGCCACCCTATCTGGGTCATCATATAAGAGACCAAGTGCGTTGAAGAAGGCGTCTACGGACTGTAGAGCTGGATCCACAGGAGTCAAACTGAACGCCCAGGATTGGGGATCGCCTTGGAGTAAGGAGATGACAATGCCGACCCTCTGTTGCTCCGAGCCCGAGGAGCGGGGCCTGAGACGGAAATACAGCTTGCAGCCCTCCTTAAAATTTCGGAATAAGGTTCTATCTCCAGAGAACCGGTCCGGAAGATTTAACTTTGGCTCAGGTGCCGGAGTTGCTTGTGAGGCCTTGGCGGCTTCTTCTTGAGCAGAAAGCCTGAGTGAAAGATCTTGAACCATCTGCGAGACGACTTGGATCTGCCCTGCTAGGACCTGAGCTGGACTGGGTTCCATCAGTGGAGAATAGGATCGTATATTTTGGGCCAGTTATAATGTTAGGAACTCCTTCAGTCAGCACGACAGAACCCGGAATCTGCTCCGATGTCTGGTGTTCACTGGAGCCCCTAGTGGTGGGGACAGACTTGGCTGCAGACAAACGGAGGGTCGTGTAGTGTGCACTGACTGGGGAGAACCCAGAGGCAGCGTGGTAGAACACAGCGATGTGAGGTCCAGGCAAAGGGTCAAGGGCCGGCAGCAGACAGGGATATCAAAATACAAGCCGTAGTCAGGGGTCACAGGCAATACAACGAAGTCCGAAAAACAAGCCAGGGGTCATACACAGGAAATCCGATAATAGAGAAAACACAGGAGCAGGGAAACAGGAACAGGAGCCTAGCTAAACAGGAAGCTATAACTGGCAATGAGGCTCTGTTCTCACTGCCTTAAGTAGCAAGGGGAGCCAATAGGAGAGAGTGCCAGTGAGACCCCTCCCTACTGCACTAATCTCAGAGAATAGGCCATACAGAAATAGGAGAACAGAATAATCAATTCTATCAGAGCCAGGTATGGTAACTTCCTAGCCAAGACTCCGCCACAGAATCTATGCACAAAAAACAAAACAAGAAGTTACCTTTTTCTGCGCGCATGCGCCCGGGTGTCAGACCGCTGGCCGGGCGCTGCGGCCTCCGGATTACAGCGTCCCGGTTGTTGCCTAGGCAACCGGGACGTCAGCGGCGGAAGTGAGACCCCGGTCGTCATGGAGACGGCCGGGGCGTCTGAGAGAGCCGGAAGCGAGCCGCGGCGGCCCGTCGGGGAGCTGCGGCTCGTAACAAGGGGTTACCGTAGAGCAGTGGCGCATGCAGGGGGGGTTTCTGAGTCTCCAGAAACCCCCCCTGCGCTAACAAAGTGGCCGCTATAGCTGCACTGTCCTATACAGCAGCCGCGGCGCTGTCAAAGAAGCGTCCGTGGCGGTGCTGTAGTGTATACAGCACCGCCGCGGACGCTTCTTAGACAGCACCGCGACTGCTGTATAGGACAGCGCTGAAGAAACGGAGCAGCAGCTCTCGCGGGGGGTGTTTTTTTGGGGTCGGGGGGGGGGGGGGGGGTTTGCCCCTGTAGAGGTTCTTAGAAGAGCCAAAAGTGGGATCGAGAGGAGAGAGAGATGGACACAGTAAATCAGGAGAGAGAACAGGTTTGACGGAAAGACAGAGAAAATATAGATGAAAGAATATAAAGGGAAATTTAATAGAAAAAAACAAAATAAAACAATAAGCGATGAGAAATGAATGGAAGGGAAACAGAGTTTAATGAGACAGAAAAGAGCAAAAAGCATAAATAATGCAGAAACAGGCGGAAGAGAAACTGACAGAGGATTGTGACAGGAAAAAAACGCTGTAAGACAATATGTGACACAAAGGAGGGAAATATCTTATATTTATTATATTCTTTACTGAGAAATAAAGAACTATTTTTGGAAATAAGTAGCGTTACCTCATATTTATTATATCTTATTGAAAAATATTGGACTATTTATAAAAACAAAAAGTAGTTATATCGCATTGGGAAATAGAAGATAATATAATCAGCGCTGTCAAGAGAAATTTGTGGCCCCAATACAGCAACTTTCTGGGCCCCCCTCCACACATAGCAGGAAAGGGGATGTGTACTACCGCACCATATAAGGGGGCGTGGTCACATAGTGATGGGGCGTGGCCAACATGGGCTGTGGCTGCACCTCTTTACACATAACATTGTGGGGGGAATTCAATTAGCCACAAAGTGTCTCCAGAACATCCGTGAGACACTTCACGGCGGAGATTTTGTAAGAAATTCCCATCATTATGTATTAAAACAGTGTCGCTCTCACCTACCTGTTATTGCAGCTTTCACAGCCTGGTTCTGGATTATTGTCTGGATCCTATTTGAAAAATGTACATGAAAAATGGAATATAATTAGTGAACCCAGCACAGATCACGTAGTATATAATTATATAACAAGCAAAATATGTGTGATAAAAATAATCACAGATATCTGTATGTTTGGAATAATGAAACACAAGTGTGTAAGAGAAGAGGCTGCTTCTAGGGGCTCTGCAACCCCAGACAGAGATAAATACACAATAACAATTAAGAGCCGCTCAAAAACCCTTCAACATAAACTCAATAATGATGAGAGAAAATTACATAACTTCAAACTAATTTATTCAGTACAATATGGGGGAGATCAAACTTCTGGTGACGTTGCACGTGAACATTGCGCACAACGCCGACAATTACAGTTGGTATCTCCGCTGCGAGGTGGCCCATGGATGTTCCTGAGACACCTAGCATCTAAATAAATCATCATCATCATCATCATCATCATCATCACCATTTATTTACATAGCGCCAATGATTCTGCAGCACTGTACAGAGAACTCACTCACATCAGTCCCTGCCCCATTGGAGCTTACAGTCTAAATTCCCTAATATAGACACACAGACACACACACACAGAGAGAGAGAGAGAGAGAGACTAGGGTCAATTTTGATTGCAGCCAATTAACCTACTCAGTGCCTTAACTAGACATTTTGGTGCCCTGGGCGAGACTGGGCACCGGCGCCCCCCATCTAAGTGGGAGTGGCATTTGACGAGTGGGTGTGGACAACCTAATGTGGGTGTGGCTAGCACTTTACTGAAATAATTTGTATATTATAATATATATATATATATATATATATATATATGTAATAATTGGTAGATGTTTTTCTATAAATGAGGTGGTTTACTAGATACAGTAGGGATCATACATGTGTTACATTATGTAAGGGGTAATTGGGGACCTATTACAATATATGTTCCAATATATACCACAATTGAGACCACTCTTCTTTATCTACTTACAACTCTGCGTTGCGCTAGAATTTCTAGTCCCTTAGTGCAAATGAAAAAAGTCCTTCAGAACCTCGTAAAATGTCATCTTTAACTTGTTTCAATTGCAGTCAACGAGAATCAAGAACCATTGTTGACTCACAGGGGCCATCGTGGGTGGACTGATAAAGGTCTCTGGACAAATCACACACCACTCCTTTTTGATCAATTACATATTTTAAAGGGAGCATTAGTTCATCACCCACAGCCCGATACCTGCCTCCGTGCCCAGAGGAATCGCCGCTCTAATTCAGCTCCCCTACAAGCAACAATCCATTCCCGGCAATGCAGTGGAACGCATGCGCGTTCCAACAACAGGAAGTTCGGCATTTGGAACGCAAATGTGTTCCAAATGCCGAACTTCCTGCTTTCACATGCGTTCCACTGCATTGCCGGGAATGGATTGTTGCTTGTAGGGGAGCTGAATTAGAGCGGCGATTCCTCTGGGCACGAAGGCAGGTATCGGGCGGCTGCGCCCCCTTGGGCTTGCGCCCGGGGCGGTCGCACCGCCCGCACCGCCGTCATGACGGCTCTGAACCTACTAGTATGTTTTTGGAGTGTGGGAGGAAACCGGAGCACCTGAAGGAAACCCACGCAAACACTAGAACAAATTGTGAATTTGTGGACTATGAAAATGTCACCAAAATTCTTATAACATAATAATTGTTGCCATAGTTTTATCAAATGTACTTTACTTCAATCATTTCACCTTATTTGGTGATATTTTCGGTCATTTTAGTAGATATCAGAATTAATTGCTAAAACATTTGCACAACTTATAACTAAAGGCAAGTATAATTTTCGGAATAAGCGGTAGATAACTGTTTGCCTTTTAGTAAATGTTTCCTTCATCCCAGAGGAAATATTGCCAAATCTTTAAGTTACTTTATTTTAATATCTCTTCAGTTCTACATAATTATACACTTGTGTAACTGATTCAGTGTTGACTGTTGCACAATAATTACAAGTCAAACACGCACAGACTACTGAGGACAACAAACAACATTAAGCTGATTAACGAGATTTTCCACTTACTCAGAGACGTCACCTGTAACAGTTACTGAGCTGCTGGGACCTGTTATTGTAACGCTGCTAAATCCATGAGCGGAACATTTGGGGACAGGTTTCTAACTTTTCGTTGAAGGAAATTTTTCTAAATTATACTTAATAGATCCAAATTGTCAATTTTATAAGTAGCCCTAATCTGTTTAACTAGTTGAACACAGCAACTATAAGATATATTCACCCACTTTGGCCTTTTTCGAATTTTATTTGTTTACATCATGGAATCCAAATGGATTTAGTGTCAAAAACACCCAAAAACCACACATATAAAATTGTTTTCTTGTTAATTAGATATAAAATACATGGTATATAATAATTAATTACATAAGTATTTACTGCCTTAATACTTGGTAGAAGTCCCTTCAGAAACATAGAAAAATAGAATTTGACGGCAGATAAGACCACTTGGCCCATTTTAACATGATAACCCCAAGCCCTATTTGGTCCTTTATTCTTTATACGGATATCCTTATGTCTATCCTAAGCATGTTTACACTGCTCTACTGTATTAGCCTCTACCACCTCTGATGGAGGCTATTCCACTTATCCACTACTCTTTCTGTGAAGTAGTTTCCTCTGAACCTCCTTCCCCCCAGTGTCAGTACATGTCCTCGTGTTCTAATACTTCTCTTCCTTTGTAGATGTTTCCCTCCTGCACCTTGTTATAACCCTGGATATATATGAAAGTTTCAATCATGTCCCCCGTTCCCTTCTCTGCTCCAAACTATACATAATAAGGTATTTTAGTCTTTCCTGGTAAGTTTTGTGCTGTAGACCATGCACCATTTTAGCAGTAACTATAGCTCTAAGTATATTTGTGTCTCTACTAACTTTGTACAGATGGACCCTGAAATTTGCAGCCTTTTTTAGTTAGTTGAAAACAAGGTACCCTTATTTAAATTAATGAAATGTGTACAAGTGAATAAAATTTTTGAAAAAATGTAATCAGGACAATTAAAACTAATGTGTGTGTGAGAGCAAAATATAGTCCGGCTCTCTAAGACAAACAATATATAAATCACTATGTGCAGCGTATACATAGAGGAGAATTATGGGCCCCATATAGCTGTATGGGGATGGGATCACCTGCCAACGTCAAGGCATCTCCTGTAGGTGAGTTCCTAGCATGTGAAACATATGGGTAACACATTTAAAACCTTCCAGGAGCCTCCATTTTTAACAGCTTGCAGCACCTGAGGGGAGCGGTCTGACTCCCTAAGAACAAACATCTGGGGGTAAATGTATCGTACTCCGGTTTTTTCAAGTCGCCAGGTGACAGCTAAAATTTAAAGCGCCGCTGCCTTGTAAAGGGAAAGTTTCTTTAAATTTTAGCTGTCAACTCGCCGATTTCCGGCAACTTGTACAAATCGGAGTATGATACATTTACCCCCTGGACCCTGCAATTTCCGCCCTTTGCAGTATTTCTGGATTTCCACCAGACTGGATGGGGACCGTTGGTGAGCAACAATTTTCAAATATTTTCACAGATACTTTTTTGGTGGAATTCAGACCAGTTGAGGGTGATATATTGTGGCCCCGGTACCAAATTGTGTACCGGGACCACTCCACTACGCAGTCCAGAAAGCTACCTTGGTGAAACGTTTTGGACTAAAAACAATATTGTGAGGTGTTCAGAATAGACTGGAAATTAGTGGAAATGATTGTTATTGAATGTTATTGAGGTTAATAATAGCGTAGGAGTGAAAGTAAGCCCAAAAACTTGATTTTGGAACTTTTTATGCTTTTTTCAAAATAAATCCGAATTCAAAACCTTAAATCCGAACCAAAACCTTTCGACAGGTGTTTTGCGAAACAAATCCGAACCCAAAACACGAGACACCAAAAGTGGCCGGTGCACATCCCTACTTCTCGATGGGATTTGGGATGAGGGTTCAAGTTTTGACTTTGCTACTTTTGGACACTGATTTTTTTTTTTAAATTGTCAGTAAAGCCACAATAATATACATACATATATAATATACATTCACATATATGAAACATATGAAATGTGGCCCTGAGGATGTGACGTGTATCCCACAGTTATACAGAGCTGGTTGTAAAACAGACTTTGATGTAAATGCAGCATGAACGTGTTCATAACACATACAAATGTCTCACATATATGATATCAGTGAATACACAATAGATACATGTAGGGAGATAACTTCTGGCTGTTTGGTTCTGTTCATAAGTTAACAGTGTAAATAATAAATAGTCCATTTGGCTGTGAATTTATAGGTATTCTACTTCTACTATTTAAACATTTGGGGCCTGATTCATTAAGGAAAGTAAAGCAAAAGAAATTAGTAACTTTGGACCTTGGCAAAACCATGTTGCATTGAGGAGGGGGGTACATTTAAAATGTGAGGACAGATTTATAGTTGGGGTAGGACATGTCCTAGATCAACTTTTAATGTCAGAGTAAAAATAAAGCTATCAAGTATTTGTGTCCTACAAGAAGAAACAGCCAGTATTTATCTTATGTGCAAAATAATAAACTAATTTGCACCCCTTGTATTGTAAAATGGTTTTACCAAAGTTACTAATGTTCTTGCTTTACTTTCCTTAATTATTCGGACCCTTGCTCTGCAGATCTGGACTGTGTATATTTGATGAATCATGTGTTCAAAGGGGCGGGGCCAATGATGTCACTGTTATTGAAATGACCGGAGAATCTGCTTTTTTCACTTGTATGAGGTGATGTCAGGACATTATGCTCCAAACACCGTGGAGATAGTGTTCTTAGGATGATACGTAGTGTAGGTGTGGGCCCTGCACTGAGGCCAAACCTCCACCCTTGGTATCATCAGACTATAGAATCTTCTACCACTTGCTATGAGCGTCTCCCACATGATGGTCAATTCTAGATACAACTTCATCTGTATTCCCATAAGGCACAGATTGGTGAAGTGCCCGGGCTATTGTTGTCCTGTGCTGCAGAATACTAACTGTACTCAAAGTTGTCTATTGCCTATTGGTAGCCTTCCCTTTAGAAGATGGTCTGATCCTTAGATTGTACGCTCCTCTGAGCAGGGCCATCTCTCCTCCTGTTTCCACCACTCCTAACTCTGCTCTCCAGCTACTTAGCCCTCCTCCTCGAGGATCCTCCACCCCACGTCCCCTCTGGGGGTCTCCCTGTCTTCCTCGCCCTCCTTCTTGGGCTCCGTTGTTTGCGGATCCTCCCTCCCCCTTCCCCCGCCCTCTCTAGCTGTGCATTGAGCTTACTGAGTTACTGTGCTTACTGTTTACTGTACTGTGCTGTCTCACCTTGTACTGTAACTCGTTTGTCCCTGTACGGCGCTACGGACACCTTGTGGCGCCCTATAAATAAAAATTAATAATAATAATAATAATAATAATCTGGACAAATTCACAGTTGTACTCTCCTCTTTCTATAGCTTTATTATGTACTTATTATTCTTCTGGTATTTTAAACGTATGTAAATTCTTTCTATAACATTGATGTTTTTCAATTAAAAAATTCTCATAATTGCTGTAAATGTTTGTTGATCTTCATGATGAATCACTTGCTGCACCAACCACATACAGGTGGATTCAGTTCAGAATCAATGGAACACTGTAAATGTACACAGGTGAACTCGGTGTGATGTCTGAAGACCCCTGATTGCACCAGAGTTTATTTAGCTGTATCTGGTATTTAGTAGTAAGTGCAGGAGAAGAATTGTCTATCATAACATTGATTGATCACATGCAATCTTCTGCATATCATCTGCATATTATCTGCATATCATCTACATATCATCTGCATATCATCTGCATATTATCTACATATTCCCGGTCTCCGTACTGCCTCACCTGCCTACTTCAGTCAATTTGAAATCCCTGGAGGTTGTCAAAATGAGGAATTTAAAACTGACGACATCAAGAAGATGAAATTGTGGTGGGGAAAGTTGTATTCATATAACTTCCTGGCATCTGTCTATGAGCAGAGGCAACTGGACCTTGGAGGAGGTAATTCACAACATAGTAAAATATAAATGATCACAGAGGGAACTTCAATCTGACTTTGTGCCAACTGAAATAATAATTTTTCATTTTTTTTTAACTTTATGCCAAATAAAAAAAAAAACTTTGTTTTCAAGACCAGTGTTTCTCAAACCCAGTCCTCAGGACCCCTAACAGGGCAGGTTTTCCAGGTGACAAGGGAAATAATTATACCACCTGTGGATCTGCTACACTATGTCAGTCAGTAATGATTACACCTGTGCTCCAGCAGGGAGATATGGAAAACATGGACTGTTAGGGGTCCTAAGGACCGGGTTTAAGAAACACTGGTCTAGACAACAGACATCCTGTCCTGTGTCAGTCACCACCCTCAACAGCAGGGACAAGAATGTTTATAGTGTTCTACAAATTAACACGTTCATCTGTATTTATGGAGAAAATGAAGCATTTCTATATGTTGGATTTTGGTTGGATGACCAAAATACTAATCGCTTAACCACTGCATGTCATCCATGACACTCTTGATTTTTGACCTCTAACAGTGACTGGTCTTTTAGATAATCTATGTGTATATGGTAATTGTGAACCTTCCTGGCACTGTTTAGCATGT
The DNA here is from genome assembly GCA_036250195.1 of Mixophyes australis. Taxonomy (NCBI): domain Eukaryota; kingdom Metazoa; phylum Chordata; class Amphibia; order Anura; family Limnodynastidae; genus Mixophyes; species Mixophyes australis. The sequence goes on from JAVHZZ010000006.1 coordinate 2,610,711, forward strand.
AGCTTATGATACTTTAAATTTGACTTCAAAGTATATGTTTTAGGGGGGAATGTTATGGAAAGTTGTGCTTCTGGGATGCGCTTAGTGCTCTTACATGTATCTACTGAAAGACAACTGCATCTATTTGAACAATTAATCTCTGTTTCTCTTCATCGTCACCACTTGATACAACTTTGCAAGCAGTGTAAAAAACAGGTTGTCTAATGTAATTTAATTTTGTGAGGGATGTCACCAGAATTTACAGACACAGATTGCTTTGCATTGCACACAACAGAAAAATATTTGCCACTGATACAATTTTTTTTTAATCTAAGTAAGTGGAATGAGGATGAAGATGTATCAGCACACTTTTCTTTGCTTCATTGCCACTGACACAAGCATGGTTTCTTTTCTTGTAAATATACTTGTAATAATAATAGTAACAATAATAATAGTAATAATAATAATATGGGTTGTTTGGGTTTATTTCTTTGGCAACAGTAAATGTTCTGGCTATTTGCATGTCATCTCTATTTTGAAGCTACATATATTTATTATATTAAGTTATGGGATTTAGACTGTAAGCTCCAATGGGGCAGGGACTGATGTGAGTTCTCTGTACAGCGCTGCGGAATTAGTGGCGCTATATAAATAAAAGGTGATGATGATAAGCTTGATCTTGTTGTACAAAGGATTAAACTTTAGTGCAGCCCACAAAGAGGCTTTTCTTGGTAAACCACAACGTTCTCCTTAATAAACTATTCTCCTTAAGCTTCAACACAGATTGTTTTATAATCTATTTATCAGATAGGAAACATACTGTATTTTTCAAGTTTCCACCATTTAAATTGCAGGGGTCCACACTTCAGGGTACATTTATCAAACCTTCTAACAAGGAGAAGTGGAGATGTTGCCCATAGCAACCAATCAGACTTTAGCTGTCATTTTCTAGAAGATAAATGGTAGCTAGAATCTGATTGGTTGATTGGTTGTTATGGGCAACACCTCCACATTTCCTGTTTAGATAGTTTGATAAATCTACCCATAGGTCATTACTTATCACCCCTGACACTAAACTGAGGATCTAGTTATTTAACTATGTACTAAACATGCTACTAGCATAAATCATACTCTTCCTTCTGTACACTAACAAAATATACTCTACAATCATTGGCTTGCCTGTCATCTTAAAGAGGAAAATTAATGACCTTAAATTATCTTGTCATCCGGAGAAAATCAGATCCTTCAAATATCTAGATGTTACTCTGAATTAATCAATAGATTTTGACTTGTACATCACCGCAATCTATAAATACAAAGTTAGATAGTGCCTACAGGGCAATCTATACCCTTTACTCCGTCAGCTAGAGTAGTGTGGCACAAGCCCTTGTCTATAACACAGTCACTTTCATCTCTCAAAATCCTCTATAATGCTCTGCTGCTGTGTGTGTCCGTTCCCATGGCAAACGCACCATCGGCAACTCTACGCCGACCTACAGTGGCCCAACCGATCCAGCTACCAATCACTACCTATTGGAGCTAAAATTGGCAAGATGGAACGGTGTGGCCAGATCAGGCCTCCCCTTATCCCCTGTCACTCTGTTGCAGTCACATCTCTCTCCTGTGCTTTATGGAACAAGCACCTCTTCACATTCCTAAAAACAGGACCAACATGGGGGTGTGAGCATTCTTACACCTCCACAAAAGACCGGAACTCAGTGGCTTTCTCAAGTCATAAAATGACCCCTCATGCCAATGGTAAGAACCGTTACTGTAAACATCTGCTCACTTTCAGTCAGTGCAGCTGTTCAATCCAACATAAACCCTCATCTGTCTCTACCCGCATCATAGGATGTTATTCTCCTTGCAGATCTTCTAATTTACTTATCACCTGCTATGTCAC